>JBAMCP010001061.1:0-28807 GCA_037075105.1 Lissocephala sabroskyi | reverse complement strand
TTGATTAGCGCGCTTGCGCATTTCTAAGAATCAACAAATTAGTTGCACAAACGGACAGACGGCCAGACACGCAAATCTCCAGCCCTCAAAGGGCTCAATTTACATAAATTAATGCAGATTTTTTTAATTCTCTCCTTATTACATTAAAGTATTTGCATTTCTAAGCAAAGTTTGTTGGGGGGAGAAAAGAATCCTTCAAGAATTCTATTCTATTCTAATGAAACTGAAGATCCCAGAGGAGTTTCTCTAAATCTCCTGAACCTAAAGACACTACTGGGAATATTTCGAAATTTATATATAAAAGAAAAGATTCCTTAAAAACCCTTTAGTCTCCAATGAATCTAAATATCCCAGAGGAGTTTCTTTTGATCGCCCGAACAGTGGCACAAATTAGAGGAAAATACTCCAAGCTTGTCGAAGGGAGACGAGGTTCCTTAAAAAATTCCATAGTCCCCAAACGATCTGAATATCCCAGAGAAGTTTCTCTAGATCTCCCAAACAGTTGAACGAAACTAAAGAAAATACTGAGAATTTTGTATTCTTGTCAAAGAAAGAAGAGAATCCTAAAAAACTCTACAGTCCAGTTCCCAAAAGATCTAAATATCCCAGAGGAGTTTCTTTAGATCTCTAATATTGAGAATTTCTTGGAGTTTTTTTAAAGAAAGAAGAGATTCCTTACAAATACTACAGTCCCCAAAAAATCTGAATATCCCAGAGGAGTGTCTCTTGATCTTAAGGAAGAGTTGCAGAAATCTGAAAACAGAACTGAGAATTTCTCGAAGTTTGTCATAGGCAGAAGAGATTCCCTAAAAATCCTGTAGTCTCTAAACGATCTGAATATCCCAGAAGAGTTTTTCTAGATCTCTCGAACAACAGTTGCACAAAACTGCAGACAATATTGAGAATTTATCGAAGTTTTTCAATAGAAGAACAGAATCCCTAAAATCCCAAACGATCTAAATATCCCAGAGAAGTTTCTCCAGATCTGCCGAACAGTTGCACAAAACTGAGAACAATCCGAACTCTTCAGCTTGTCGAAGGGAGAAGAGATTTCTTAAAAATCCTAAACTCCCCAAACAATTTGAATATCCGAGAAGACTGAGAATTTCTTGAAGTTCTTTTAAGATTCTTTGATAATTGAGATTTCCGAAGTTAATTTTTCTGCCCATCTATCCCAAAAATCTTCACTTCTGCTCCTTGAAAAAAAGAGCATCCTAAGGCCGTTGTATTTTGTTTGTAAGCTTCCGCCAGCGCCCTGTAATTTCCTGAGATTTGCCAGCTGGGCAAGCAGCTCGCCTCAGATTCACTCATTCGCTTCCGGCTGCCACCAGCTACCCATCTCCGCAACTGCCCAACTTCCCCCTGCCCAGCCAACGACGGGCGTATCATTTCTTAGGCACGTCTGGCAATCTCCCCCCTCTCCCCTCTCTCTAATCGGCCAGTCAGCCAAATGCCAGAGCAGCGCGGCAGATAAAAGTCCGATAAAATGGCTTGCATGCCACTGCCACCGATCAGAGACGGGGCGTGGCGGGGGGAGGGCGGCTGGCTAGCCAACCATCACCGAGCCCTGTGGAGGCGGTGGCCATGCCAATGACAGTGACAGTGACAGTTGCTGCTTAATTAAGAGACGGGAGGATAAAATCGGCCGGCCAACAAAAGACCCAAGACACGAACTTGAGGCACGCACTTTGCCTTATCAAAGTTAATGCCACCGGGGGGTCAATAACCTCGAGTTATCAGCGAGGCAACCGCAGCGTCGAATTTCACCCGCTGGAAAGTGAAAAGTTGTTGATTTCCGACCCTGGGCCGCTCGAGGTCATTGGCTGGGGCTGATGTGCGGTGGCGGCTCCCGGAAGCCTTGATGGTGCAACGCGCATACGCCGCGTGTGACAGGCGACAAATTGCGCAAGGCGACACGCGGCCTCCATCAGCTGCCACGCGCACACACTTCCTGCTTAGCCGTTTGCCATTTTAGGCCTTGACAAATGTCCAAATCGGCTGGCCGATCGCGCGTGGATTTTGCATTTCGGCCCAACTGCCCATCTGCCCCGATGGCTGACTGACAGGCTGACAAATCGCCCCACCAAATTTACTGCTAATCCCCAGACAAGAAAAGGGCGTGGCCCCCGACAAACCTAACAAAGTGCTAATAATTTGCGGCCACCAAACGAGGCTGGCAATTTTTGGGCTATAAGTTTCAAGTTTTTTGGGTTAAGGCAAACGGAGTTCATTGGTTTCCAAGGGACCTTGAAGATCCCTAGACTCCCTGAAGATTCCTTTAAATTTCTTTCTCTTTAATCTTTCCTGAATTTCACTCTCCTTTCTTTGATTCCTTAACGCTCTTTGTAGGTTAGTTAGGAACCTTGAGGAGGCTTTGAAGTTCTCCAGACTCGATTAGGATTCCTTCTAATTTCTTTCTCTTTCATCTTTTCACTTTTCTTTCTTTGGTCTTTGATTCCTTAACGCTCTTTGCAGAGTATTTCGTGGGTCTACTTCTCCTACAATTTCGACTTCCCTGAGCCTACAAAATTTTTTATGAGGCCGCCTAACAAATTCATAGCCCCAGGGGATCTCAGACTTCTGTTGGGATCGGTCCGATGGACAGAAAACATGCGTAATTATTGGCCATGTGGGCGAAGGCTGACTTGTCGAATTGAAGCAAATGAATGAAGTTTACAGCCAACAAACAAGCACAAATGAATTTGCGTATTGCGGTTTTTAACTTTCATTTCCCCCAAGAGCGACGGGCGGGGGCGGGTGGCGGGGGAGTTTGAAAAACAAATTGCAATTTGTTTCGATGACCACAAAAACAATTAAGGAATTGTTGATTTTTTGTGATTTTTCAATGTGCATTTTTGATGCCAAGGCTAAACGGAAATGGCCAAGTGATTGGGGCCCACTGATGAGCCCGTTTGATTGATGGCTGGCAAATTTTTGCCTGCCGCAGGCTTTGTCGCCTGATCGCATTCCTAGGGCGGCACAGTTTAGCAAGCATTGGGCCCCTGGGCAATTAAGCTGCCGTCGGCCGTCGCTGCTGCCGAGGCAGCCCGTCAATTGCATTGCAATTTGCAAACGCACAAGCGCAGGCTGACGACCTTAATTAGCAGGCATAAAACCAGAAGAAGCCGCTGCCGCCGCCGCTGCCGACCCTTCACTGCGCTTCTAAGAAACCAATTAAGGCGCCAAGTGGGCCCAACCAAATAGCCGACGGCTGGCCGGCTGGCCGGGCAGGCTGCCTTCAATTGAGATATTATGAAATCTTGGCTGGCGGCGGCGACTCTCTAGGCCAGTGCGTCGTCGGGCACACGCATCCTCTCTTCGTCTTGGCCTGGTTAATGATGTGCCGTGCGCGCATTTAAATAAAGTGCCGCCCATTATAATGAGCCGGGCCGTGTTTGGCGTTGTTAACTTGGCCGCTGCTTCGCCGGTTCATATTATTGGCCGTCATAAAGGCCGGCCAGACGCCGACCCACTAATGATGCCATCGATACGCAATGCGCCCCCTCTTGGCGCTTCGAAGGGCGCCAAAGTCGCCGTAATTAAAAGCAAATGCGGCGGGCGGCACAATAAACAGAGCGATTTCAAATCGAAGCGTTCAGTTTGCCAAGCCCAACGAGCCGCGAATTCTTGGCTAATTGAGAAGCCAGAATAAATAAAAAAAAAACACATTGAGAAACACGAAACGAATAAAATTCTTAAATAAAAAATACGCAAATTTCACAAACTTACCGTTTTTATTGTTGCTTCGGCCGCCGCTGCATTCCCAGCAGCCAAAACATCGCCCGCGCAGCAAAAACAAAAGACGGAGGGGAAAAAATTACAACTGCAGGGCGAGCCAATGGGATGAGAGAGGGGAAGGGGCGGCCGATTGGCACGCGTCGCTGCCCTGGCAAGTGCAGGGCTGCCCTTACACACAAACACAGAAAAAAAACAACACTGCCCAAGGGACAGCAACTCTAATTAAATCACCGATAAAAAAATAAACAAAAAGCAACCCAGTTGGCAGCCCGGTTGGCAACCCTTTGCCAGGGCCGCAGCTGAGCTTGCACACTAACACACTGACAAACGGTTATTCACACGCACGGGGAGAACAAAGAAAAAGACAAAATTTTAGACAAAATACGTTATTTTAGAAGCCGCGGACTAGACAAAACTTCGACCAACACTTAAATGCTTTAAATTACAATATTTTTAAACCACAACTTTAAGTTTTTTGGGGGAATTTATAATTAAATGCACCCGCGTCACCCGCAATTTGTGTGCAGGCCTAGAAAAAACGCAAAAGACTGACCGACGCCGCCGGTCGGCCCTTCGGCTACGCACGATCGGGGAGGCGACAAATTTCGGCTATGCAAATGATAGAGAAAGGGGCAGGGGAGGGGGGGGGGCCCAGAAGGGCTAGCAAAAACGTCGCCCTCTGCTAGCGACGACTGCGCTGCTTTTGTTTGTATGCTGCGCGCGGGGCTTGGCAACAACAACAAAAACCGCAAAGTCTTTTATGTGCTTGTATATAAAAAAAGGCCAAGGGGTGGGGGGAGTAAAGTGCACTTACCTTTGGTCTTTTTTGGTGTTGTTTGTTTGCTTTTATTTAAAGTCGCGCGATTGCCCGTTTGAAATTATTTATTTATTTTTACACACACACACGCGACTCACCGGGGGTTCTATGACTTTTTCTCGACCATGACTTGCAATTTTAGGATCACGAGCTACTGCCGGAGGCCTGCACCTGTTGTGCTTTTATACAATTCCGGCCCTTGGAAAATTGAGCTTTCGGAGAAAGCTTTATTCTCAGGAGAGTGGGCGGTGGGAGAGCAAGGCTCTTAGAATATTGATAAGAAAATGAGACTACAAGCAGCAGGAGAGCCAAGCCAGCCTGAGAGCTGGGCAGACAGACAGACGGACACACGGCAAATAAGCAAACAAACAGCAACCGCTGGGCGTCTAAGGGAGCGAAAAAGGCGGAAGCAGCTGAGGCAGTCGAACGGACAGCGAGACAGACGCGCAGTTGGGCAGTCGATTATAAAATTTCTTGTGAAAAACCTAAAGAAAATTTTGGGAAAATACCTTGCCACATTTGTGGGGGGACTCTGAGGGAAATCGCGCCGACCGAGCGACCCAAAGAAATAATTTCATCTGCTGGCGGCGCCCCAAAAAGAGGCAGCGCGACTGTCGCCAGTTTTGCCACTGCAATTGTGGAAATGCTGGAAAGAAAGTTCATTTTTTCCTTTGCAGAAAAACAATTAAGGCAAACGGTAAAAAAAAAAAAACACAAACTGCCAACTCAGCGACTGCGCAAAGTGAAAGAGCGCAGCGTTCGCAACGCTCGGCGCCTTTTGAAATGTTTTGTCAAATAAAATAAAATATCGTTAGACGGTCGGAGGGAAAACGCCATCAAGTGAAATGCATTTCCACATTCACATATTAGCCCCAATGAGTCGACGACGACGCCGCCGCCACAGACACTTGAGCACTTGCACACTGAGCCCAGCCTACCGGTCGCTGTGTCTGCCGCTCAGCGTTTATTTGTTTGCCCAACTGCCCATCTGTCCCAGGGTCCGACTGCCGTCCGGCCCAGCCTACCGGTCTCTGTCTCTGTCCTTGTCGCTCAGCGTTTATTTGTTTGCCCAACTGTCCATCTTTTTGCGCAACTGTCCAAGTGTCCATTTTTCTGCCCATCTGTCCAAGTGTCCGACTGTCGTCCGGGCCACCCTACCGGTCTCTGTCTCTGTCTCATTCTCTGTCTCTGTCCCTTAGAGTTTATTTGTTTGCCCAACTGTCCTAATGTCGATCTGTCTGCCCAACTATCCAAGTGTCCATCTGTCTGCCCATCTGTCCATAGGTCCAACTGTCGTCCGAGCCCAGCCTACCGGTCTCTGTCTCTGTCTCAGTCTCTGTCTCTGTCTCTATCGCTCAGCGTTTATTTGTTTGCCCATCTGTCTGCCCATCTGTCCAAGTGTCCGACTGTCGCCTGTGTGGTCTCCTGGCCGACCGCCCCATCTAAATCATTGGCCTGGCCCAACCAGCAATCGACCTAATCGACATTTCCACTATGAGCCCGTCTAATTATGGCCTTTGGGCCTGCGCAGCCTGCGAGGCGTCGATGCCTCGCGGGGCCTTCGATCCGCCGGGCCGTCTAGCCGGCAATCTTTTCAATTATTTCTTATCACGAGGCAAGCGCACAAATGTCATTAGGCCTGCAACATTGTTGCAAGAAAAGGGACCAAAGCAGCCTCCGCTTTCTATCTAAATGACCCGCCGCCGAATCGATGATATAAATTCTCGATCCCAATTACAGTCGCCTCAGTTGACACCACGAAGATTGGCAACGTTGCCCAAGGAGAGTGGTAAGGGGTAAGGGGTAAATTTGTTTTTAGTTTTTTTGCTGTTCCAGAATCCTAAAAAAACCTTTAAAATCTTTGGCTTCAAATTGGCTGTTGATATTTCCAGGAATCGAAAACAAAACGAGCCGGTTGACAGCCAGGGAAAGTGACTAAATCGATCGACCACTTGCACTTTCTGGCGGCTTCGCTCGTCCTGCGCTTTGCGGCGATTCTACAACTTTCATTTTCGCACCACTTTCGTTGGTTTTGGTCGATTTCTTGGCTGACCAACAATTTGCATATTTTCCGCATATTCAGACGCCTCCCAGTCACCCGATCGGGTCGGCTGGCTGGCTGCCCGGCCACGCAGCAGTTAATCAAAGCCACAAAATATTGACATGAAAATCGGCTTTCGATTTCCATGCGAGACAAATTGATCGTCGTCTGCATCCCCCCCCCCCTTTTGGCCGGGCGTGAAACGAGATCAAATGGAAAGTGGAAGTTGCGCATGCGCACCTAAAAATCCGAGCTGAGCTGCCGGGCGGCCGGCGTAATTAGGACAAAGCGCTTGTCTAATGTTGACCAGGCCAAAAACTCTATACCAGTTTTCGTTTTTGGCCTCACGCACTCAATGATCATTATTGGGAAATCCCGCCAAGCGGGTGGAGAAAAACGTCAACAGCTTCATCTGCCCGAGCTGATGGTGAGAAGGTCGGTACAGAAATCGAGCGGGGGAAGGGGAACTCATAGATCAAGTGAGGAACTGCCACAGGGGAGAGAGGGGAAGCGAGAGAAATCGGAAGTTCATTGAGGAAGTTGGTGGTGAGTTGTGCAGATGAGGAGATTGTTGAGATAAGAGAGGAAGGTCTGAAGTGGGAACTGCAGGGCAAGAGAAAGATAAGAGTGGAGAGAAGGAGAGTTTAAAGAGAGATTAAGAGTTAAAGAAGACTTTTGGGAAAGAGTTGTGTAGATGAGGAGATCGTTGAGATAGAAGAGGAACATCTTAAGAGAATGTCAATGGGACTTGCAGTCGGAGAGAGAGAGAGAAGAGTGGGAAGAGGGAGAGATTTAAGGTTCAAGGAGAGTTGTGGAGAAGAGTTGGGTAGATGAGGAGATCGTTGAGATTGAAATGGAAGAGCTTAAGGGAATTTCAGTGGGAACTCCAGTCAGAGAGAAAGAGAAGAGTGGGGAGAGGGAGAGATTAATAATAAAAAGAGCTTGAAAGTTCAAGGAGAGTTGTGGAGAAGAGTTGTTCAGATGGGGAGATCGTTGATATAGAAGAGGAACATCTTAAGAGAATATCAGTGGAACTTGCAGTCAGAGAGAAAGAGCAGAATGGAGAGAGCGAGAGATTAATAATAAAAAAAGCTTGAAAGTTCAAGGAGAGTTGTGGAGATGAGTTGTGCAGATGGGGAGATTGTTGAGATAGAATGGTAAAGAGAAAGAGAAGAACGGAGAGCGGGATAAATTAAAGAGAGTTTAAAATTCGATAAGGACTTTCTGAGATCTTTTGAGTAATCAAAGCAAAGAGAGGGGAGGAGAAGTCGACTGAAAGACCATCGATGAGAGGCTTTAAAGATCTTGACAGACAGCTGGGGACAAATTCGGTAGCCGTCTCAGAGGCGGGGTAACTTTTACTTTGGTTGACAAATCCCCCAGAGACCTGGGAAAGTTCTTCACGAAAGCCGCTAAGCGTCTTCGATTCGTTCGGGCTGTCAGGTGGGAAAGTCAATTAAGAAAATCTACCAAACTTTGAAATTGAAAGTCTCGAATCACCCCCCCCCCCCCACCTTTAAACTGCTATTATATCTCGCCCCCAAAATAATATATCAATTTATAAGCGCGTTTGAAATTTCATTTAAGGACTTTGGACGCATTGCTGGCATTGGCGGCGGCGTTTCGTTAATGTGTTTCAATTGCAACTGCCAGAGCGGAAAATAGTTTCCCACAGCCAAACGGACAGACGGACAGTTGGACAGAGCGGGCCCACTACTGTTGGTTGGGTGAAGCTGGTGGGGCTGCAATTACGGACCCCAACACTTAAACTGACATTAAGCGTCGTGCCAAGAACAAACACCTCAAACCGCCAGCCGGACAGATGGTCAGTCGGACAGTTGGACAGTTGGAGAGTTGGAAGCAGAGGGATCCCGAGCATCCCGACAATCTCAGGCTTCTAATGCACAAATAATTGCACTTGGCCAGCTGGACGAATGGATAGTTGGACACTTGGACAGATGGGGACGAAGGCTGGGAGGCTTTAGAAATTGCTCAATTTTCAAGTGGTTTCAATCACAATGAAATATGATTAAATAAATTAATGTAGCGTTAATTTTAAAAGACCAAAGATTTTCCAAAGAAAATTTCCACCAAGACGGTTAACGGTACTCGCTTTTCATGGCCAGTCATCCGCATGGCCAGGCAAAGAATCAGGTGCGCACATTCACATTAACCCAATTGGCAAGCTGACAGGCCCATCAAGTGCCCCCCCCCCCCATCCCCCTCCCACCACACACGCTTTTCCTTTGGCCCTGCGCTGGGGCCTAGCCTCGATTTCGGTAGCGATGACAGGGCGCTGGCAGCGACAGTTGATGGACATGGACAACCTGCCACTGCGATATGGGGCCCTATAATTCCCCCCTCCCCCACCCCCCGGCACCGTTCCATTCAATGAAAGTGCCACTGGCAGCCATGAAATTCAATTTCGAGTGAGTGAAGGTTTCGGGGAACTTTCTTTAAGGTGAGTAGAAGTCTTAAAAAACCTGGGATCCTAACCTTTCCAACCCATAAGACTATATAGAATAGAATCTATCGAAACTTACCCCTATCAAGAAAACGATTCCTTAAGTATGAATTCTTCTATCAGAGTGTCTTCCTGGATATAAAAAAGGTTCCCTTCCTTGGACAAAACTGGCAGAGTGTAAAATTAGTTGGGTAGTCCTACGCATAGAAAACAATTCCTTGTGTATGAAGTGAGTTTTAAGTAAGAATCCTTCTATCGGAGTTCCTTCCAGGGGAAAATAAGAATCTCCTCCTTGGACAAAGCTCATGAGTAAATTTAGTTGGGTAGTCCAAAATAGAATAGATAACGATTCCTTAAGTGTGAAAAACGATTCCTTAAGTAATAACTCCTTCTTTCAGAGTTGCTTCTAGGTTAAAAAAAGGATCCTATCTCTGGACAAATCTTCTATTGAATGAATTTAGTTGGGAAATCCAGAATCAAAGCATAGAAAACGATTCCTTAAGTACGAAGCGAGTGAGAGAGACGATTCCTTATTCCTTAAGTAAAATTCCTTCTTTCGTAGTTCCTTTCAGGTTAAAAAACGGATCCGATCTTTGGACAAAACTCGCAGCGAGTTAATTTAGTTGAGGACTCCAAAATAAACGCATAGAAAACGATTCCTTAAGTACGAAGTGTGAATAAATAAAAATCGGGTTGAAATGAAGGATAATTCGGCGGGCAGGACACGCAAGGCACAAAACAGAATACGCCCCGCGCCTAATCCTCGATGATTTCGGTGATCTTGGCGCTCTCGGCAAAGACATCAGGAATCTCGCCCTCCTCAGACCGCTCAATGATCCTGTAGCGCTCAGCGGCCGCCAGGCACTGGGTGGCCACCTCCCTGGCCTTGGCCCGGGACTCATCCGGCAGCTGGGTGAGTCCATTGAGCAGCTCCATGATGTCGGTGTCGAAAAGCTTGCGGGCAATCTCCTCGCCTGAATTGATCATATTCAGGATCAAAACAATGCCACGATGCTGGACGCCAGGACTGGGATTGGCTATCAAGGTGTGCAGGATGTCCAGCCAGCTGGGAATGGCGAAGATCTTTTGGCAGCTCTTCAGGGAGACAGAGGTGAGCATGGCCAGGGCCCCGGCACAGGCGGAGGCGGTCTCCTCGTCCTCCTCCTCGCAGAGCAGGGCCAGGAACTTCACGCGGTCGTTGTCGCCCTCGAAAAGCTTCACCACATCCTCGGACAGGATGAGATTGCACAGGCACTGGGCCGCCGCCCGGGTGAGGTACAAATGATCCTCCATCAGGTAGAATTCGATCTTGGAGATGCCCTGCTCCTTGATGATCCTCTGGCGGACGCTCTCATTCATGCTGGACAGATTGGTCAGCGCCATCATGGCCTCGAAGTTCTCCAGGGCCGTGCAGTCCTGCAGCAGGAGATTGAGCAGCGGCCGGATGACATCCAGGCTGCGTTGGCCGGCAAAAGCCGTCTCCGGGTTGATGGTGATGCCGATCCTGGCCAAGGCCTGGCTGGCATGCCGCTTGCCCTTCTCAGTGCCCTCCAGGGCCAGCCGCAGCAAAGCCTTGACCCCGCCGTCCTGGACGACCTTGCCGCGCAGCTCCTGGAGGCCGCAGACGGCATTGAGGACGCGGGAGATGAGCTCCTGGGAGTTGTGGCTCTCGGTCTTGGCCAGGCTGCACAGGGCGGTGGTGATGCCCTCGTTGGCCAAAACGGTAATGCGTTTGTTGATGAAGTCCACGTCGTCCAGCTCGTGCTCCTCGGGGATGTGGTGCTTGGCGAACTTGGCCAGCTCCACCATCTCAGGCAGCAGCTCCTGCTTCTCGTAAGCATTGCAAAGGTTCACAAAAGTGGTGACCACGCCGTACAAGCAGGACTGGTCGCCGGTCTTGGCCAAATCCATCAGGGCATGGATGGAGGCCCGATCCTCGATGAGCTTCTCCTTGCACTCGGCGTCCAGGGTGAGGTAGGCCAGGCCGTCGGCCGCCCAGCGGCGTATGTCCTTGTCCTTGCCGGGCTTGATGAGGAAACGGCGGCAGGCCTCGGCCAACTTCAAGGCGGCGCCATCGCCGAAGGGTCTGATGCCGGCATCCTGGCCGCCGTAGCTGCCCAGCTTGCAGAGGCCGACCAAGGCGCGCACGCGGATGCCGTCGTTCTTGGAGTGGTAGAGGCGCTTCAGGATGTCCACGCCCTGCTCGCAGAGAGCCTTGGCCTTGTCCTTCTTGGACGAGGCGGCTATCAGGCACTCGCAGGCCACACGCTGCTGCAGGACATCATCCGTGGTGGCCATGGCCAAGATCATCTGCAGAATACCTAAAAAAAAGGATATAAATTATACTTAATCCTTAGGTAGGTTGAGGTTCCTTACCATCCCTGGCCACGATTTGGTTGCCTACTTCCAACGGTCCACTGAGGAGGGAAGTGATGGCCACAGTGACCCGCACCTTGGACTCCATGTCCGGGGACAGCAGCATGTCCTTGACGAACTCGTCTATTTGGTCCGTGAACTTCAGCTTGGCCTCATCGTAGTACATGTTCTCGTAGATCCTGGCCAGGCATACTGAGGCTATGGTGCGCGAGGAGCTGGTGATCTCCATGGCGCTTTCGTATTTGTAGTCCTCGAGTTCAGAGCAAACCTCCAGCAGGCGGCACAGGCCGCGGATCTCCACCAGCCGCTCGGCCCACTCCAAGGCCGAGTAGTGGACATTGCGGGTGAGCAGCTCGATGATGGCATCGCGGGCCGGGCCGGAGATGGTGCGGTCCGTCATGCTGTAGACCAGGCAGGTGAGCAGGGTGTCGATCTCGCGGTTGTTCCGCTGGCACATCTCCTTGTCCGGCTTGGAGTCGGCCTTGTTCTTCAGCCCCGACAAAGCATTCAGTATAGTCTGGAGGCAGTACTGGGCGGCTGAGACGCAGTCGGCATGTTTCTGGTCCAGGACGCGCATGAACCAGGGCACGCCCAGCTCCAGGAGCACAGCCTTGGTGCGCTCGACGCTATTCTCGCAGAGAGCGGCCACCACGCGCACCATATTCACATAGATGTCCTGGTCCTTCTCGACCTTGGCCAGGGTGGCGATTTTGGCCACGCATTGTTCTTTGAAGAGAATCTCGGCGCCAGTGGATTCGTTGGCCAGGACCACCAGGTTGTTGGCGGCCGAGCGCCGCTTGTCCAGGGGCTGGGCTATGTCAAAGGTCACCTCCATCATTTGGCTAACCTTCGTGGAGGTTTTGGCATTGCGCGCCTTGCGCTGCTCGACGATCACATGCAGGCGCTGCAGCATGGGCTGGACGGATTTGTTCCCCGGATCGGCTTTAAACAAAGCGGTGGCATCTTTGTAGGCCTCCTCGGGCTTCTCCAAAGCATCGTAGGCCTGGGCGCGGCGGAAGAGCGCCTTGGGGTCGTTGGGGGCCAGGCGCAGGGACTCCGTGCAGTCTTCAACGGCTAGAGAGTATTTTTCCAGTTTCAGGTAAGCAGCTGCGCGGTTTTTGAAGAACACGGGCAGCTCCTTGTGCTGTGAGCCCAATTTGATGGCCTTGCTGTAGAAGTCGACGGCCTCGGGCCATTTGGAGGATTTGAAGGCATCGTTGCCTTTGTCCTTGAAGATTAAAGCCTCGTTGTGGTCGTTGTCAACGGCCGCCGCGGCAGCTGTGTTGTTCGTCATGGTTATACAATGATTTTGGTGAATTTGATTAACTTTATTTAATTTTTCTGTCAACTCGGCGTTGGTGACTCACGGACTCCGTTAGGTTTTGGGTATTTTTATGTCTGATGGCCCGAATTCTTTGACTGCAGAAACTTCTCGATTGCACGCACACAACCACGCGACCGCCACTAACCAGCACGCTGCGAGGAAAATCTCAGTTTTCACTCAATCGCCGCGCTTGTTCTATATATAAACAATATAAATATTCTTAAACCAAAAACAACAAGAAAAATAGTTGCAACAAGTTGCCATTCACTTAGAGCCGGCGACGCGGCGTTGGCGGGAGCTATCGAAATATATCGAGGCTGTAAAACATCATTAGAAATTAAATAAGCAGGTAAAAATGTAAAGATTATTTTTATATTAATAAGAAGTACGTTTTAATTAATTTTTAAGCTGTGTCTGCTGTTTTTTTAACACATAGATGCTCGAGTCTGTTATCGATACTTATCGAAGCAACAATATTACCTAAATGAGCACAACAAACAAATAAATAACTGCACAATATTATTTTAATGAATATTATGTGGTTTATTTTCATTTTTCAAATTCTTTTTTCCATATTTAATTACATTTCTTCTACCGATAATTGCCATTCAGCCGACGCCGGCTGTGCGGCGCTCCACCTGCTGCAGCCAAGTTCAAGTTCGATCAGCTGTTTATATTGTTTTGTGTGTTTGCTTCTTTCGTGTTTTGATCGAAAATGTGTGATATAACAATTGTAGGAATTAATTAAAAGCTATTAACCCGTGACATGTTGCTGCAGCACGGGCAGCTCCTGCTGCGTCAGCTGGCCCGCTCGATTTACACATCCTCTGCCCTCAGCCAGCAGGCCATCAATTTCTACGACGCTCTCAATATTCCCAAATCAGCCACTCAGGCGGAAATTAAAACAGCTTACTACAAAATGTCAAAGCTTTATCACCCCGACCGCAACCAAGGCAGCGAGAGCGCCGTCAAGAAGTTCCGCGAAATCACCCAGGCCTACGAGGTCCTCGGCAACTACCGCCTCCGCCGCCTCTACGACAAGGGCATCGTCCACACGGCAGGCTCCCAATACGCCACCGACGTCCACGATGTCCCCGAGGAAGACGACCCCACGACCAAGTTCTACAAGTCCCGCTTTCAGAAATCCCAGGTCTCGGACTCAGAAGGCCGCACGCCCATCTACGACTTCGACGAGTGGTCCCGGGCCCACTACGGGTCGCAATTTGACCGCCGCCAGGCGGCCAAGGCCAAGTACGACCGCATCAACAGGCAGAAGGAGCTGAACGTCACCTCGAACCAGAATGATATTGTGATGTTCGGGTTTATATTCGCCGGCATTGCCGTGTACCTGATGTTCATTGCCGAGGGTTCCTACGACACGCCCAAGCAGAAGGCCGAGGCCAGGCACGCCGACCGCCTCAAGCAGGAGCAAGAGCAGGCGGAGCGGACGGCTGCGGCCGCCAGTGATCCAAGAGGCTAGTGAAATAGTTTTTAAGCTTACTTGTTATTTAAAATAAACACACGCAAGTTGAGGCTACTCGGCGGGCGTTTTTAGAAGCGGCCACTGCGCTTGCGGGCGGTGTACTTTGTGTCTGGACGAGTCTCCAGGCCCTGGCGACGTCTGCGCTCTTTTTTGGCCAAGATCCAGTCGCGTGATTTCTTTGGCGCCTTGCCGCGTATGTCGCGGGTGGCCTCGCGTTTCTTGGTGTAGCCCACGCGGCGGTCATCTTCCGCCGAGCCCAAGGCCTGGGGCAGTGGGGCAGCGGCCCCCACCATCAGCACCAGGTAGTACTTCTTGGCCTTGGCGGAATTGGGGTAGTCCACGACGAGGCCGCCAAAGAAACCCGCCTTCATGGCCTGCGAGGTGATCATGTCGATTTGGTCGGAGTTCTCCGGGTAGAACTGGAAGACAGCGCGCGCTGTGCGTGTCAGGCAGGAGTAGAGTGTGGTGAAGAACTTGTTGAGGCGCTTTTGGGGCTGGTGGTAGGACTTGTCGGCATTGCACAGCCACTGCAGGGCTGAGATGGAGATGGCGCCGTCAAAGGTGCCGGGCTTGAAGGGCAGGCCTTCGCCCATGTCGCCGAGTATGAGATCGCCGGCCACTTCTCGGTCCACGGCTATGTCCAGCATGGATTTGGATATGTCCACGCCAATCCACATGTGATCGCTGTCCTCCAGGACGCTGCCCGACAAGCCTGAGCCACAGCCGATGTCCAGGATCAGGCGCATTTCGTCGTCGTCCGGCAGAGCCAGGAGTTCCAGGGCTCGCTCGGCCATTTCCACTTGGATTTCAATAATGCGAGAGCTAAAGAGATTTATAGTTATTAAATTGTCTATGAGAATATTAGGGGATTTACTTTTGGGAGTATTTTTTGGCCTCATCGTCGTTGTAATACTGCAAAGGGGAATTTGTTATTTAATCAGCTGAGGTTGTGGGTTATTTTGGATTAAAAATACTCACGATTTCTGGTGGCGCCGAGTGTTCAGGTCTCCTCGCCATATTTACAGGGTTTTATTTATTTGTTTTTAAATTAATAAATATAATATAACCAGCGCTTTAAAAATCCAAACAATCCAACACGTGCGGCTGCCACAGCTGAT
Organism: Lissocephala sabroskyi; assembly: GCA_037075105.1. Lineage (NCBI taxonomy): Eukaryota > Metazoa > Arthropoda > Insecta > Diptera > Drosophilidae > Lissocephala > Lissocephala sabroskyi. Next base: position 13,446 of record JBAMCP010001061.1, on the reverse strand, counting down.
TTGTTATCGCTCACGCAGCACAAGAAAACGATTAATTGGTGGCCTGCCGATTAATCACGGCAGGTAGGCAGACCGATTATTTTAGGGTTTTATGGGCATTTAAATTTCACAATTTCTTTTAAAACATCGAGTTTATTTCTTCATTTTAATTAAAGCCAAATAACCGCCATTTCCTTAAACCTACTGATATAATTATTTAAATTTAAATTAACTTGGGCGGTTATTGTTTCAGCTATGTTGGCAGCCCTGCTGCGAAGAGTTGTATTTCGATTTCTCTGTTGAATGGATAAGAGCAAAAGTTAATCGTGGAAAAATTAATTAAAACCAACAACAATTCATAAATATTATACTTTTGAAACATGTGAAAGTGCTGTACAAGTGTATCTCGAGTGTGTGCGTGTGTGTCTTACAAAACAACGGTGAGTAGAGCAAACGCTTTCCCAATTTCCCCCTGGGAGTCTGCTATTTTGAGGCGTGGGTGCTGCGCTGGCCGACGGGGGCCTCCAGTTTGTTTATTTCTTTGCCCCACTTCCCCACAGCGACTGGTTATTCAACAGCTCGCCCCAGCGGTCATCGGCACCTCCCTCACCCATTCCGGCTTCTCTGCACACCTCCCCTGCGGTCTACTGTGACACATTTCCGTCCCCGCCCCTGCCGCCCACGGGCAGAATTCGCCGACCCGTTTACCTTGTGCCGTTTTCTGCTGAAAAAGCGAAACTAGACGCGCCAGTGCCACAACAAATCGTGACGTAGCCGCCAGACGCCGGCACCGGCGTCACCAACAGGTTCTCTGCCCGCGCTAATCACAGTTATTCTAGGTCGTCTACGCGACTCTCTCCGCCCCAGTGGCTCTCAAACTGTCTGTCCTCTGCATTTCCACGAAATGATGAATTCTCGCTGGAGAATTCAGGTTTCGAAGCCTTTCTCGGTGAATATTTATTAGTTTACGGAACTGGTTTCTCTCAGCCTCCACCGCTGTCCGCTGTATTACAAAATTGACGCAACTTTTAGTCGCGGTGGCTGGCCCAACGGGTTTGCCAAAAACGAAGAACCGAAAAGAAAACAAAGAACCGGAGCATCCCATTTCCAGAAACCTGCTTTCGATCCCCCCGTGCCAAGAGTCCCAGCGCTGGCGATCGAACTTTCAGTTGCCAAACTGTCGCCCGAAAGTACGAAACGTTCTCCACCAAAAAAAACCAACCAAATGCGCAGTTCGTTGCTCTGCCTGCTGCTCCTCGGCGCGGCCCTGGAGGTGACTCAGGCGGCCCAGTTGCTGACCAGCTACCTGCCCGCCTCCATGCAGGCGCTGGCCTACTACATCGACCATCTGCAGTACGAGCCGCTGCACTCGACGACCGCGGAGCCGCCGTTCAGCGCGGACGTCAGCTTCGGCGGGCCGAGCACCACGCCCACGCCGCCCAGGACAACGACCGCCAGGCCTTCGACAACCAGCCGACGGCCGAGCAGCTCGCCCGGCTGGTGGCAGCCGCCCAGCTGGTGGGAGACCCCTCAGCGGACCTCCACCACCGCCAGGCCCAGCGCGGCGCCTACGCCGCCCCACCGGCCGGGGGTGTTTGCCCCGGCCAAGCTGGAGGGCTATGAGCTGTTCAGGGAGATCGGGGAGCAGGCGGACTTTGACTTGCTGCCGCTGTCGCTGATCAAGGACATCCAGAACGAGCCGAACCTGGACGACTTCACCAACGATGTGGAGTCGCTGGACAACTTCCTTCGCCTGTACGACGACAACTACGGCCGGGCGGCCTTTGACTTCGAGTCAGCCATGGACCGCTGGAGCAGCACTTCGACGGCTGGGAAGAAGCGGGTGCCGCCCACGAAGCCTTATGTGGATTTCCTGCTGGTCTACGATCTGCTGAAGCGGGACGCCAAGGCGGCCAATCTAAGCAAATACGAGGGCTATTCGGAGGATCTGCTGCAGGATCTTTATGAGTTATCGAATGCCTCGGCCGCCAGGCAGTTGTATACGTTGTTCCAGCGCATGCTGCTGCGGGGGGACGTGCAGCGGAGCGATGTGGTGGCTCGCGTGCAGAGCATTGTTAAGGATTTGGCCAATCCGAGTAGTGCCACCGCCAAGGCTTTGGCTTTTATACCGGCCATGCAATTTCTGCCCTAAGTACTTGAACACGTAATAAATTTGAATGGCGCCGTGACACATTGACACAGTTTGACAGTCACAGCGAAGGGCCGCCCACTTAAGCGGCGCTGTTTATGTGTTATCGATAACATAGTTGCCCTCGAACCCCCGGGAGAGCCAGCTCAACCGGTTGGCAGGCCCGCTGGCAAGGTGTTTTAGAATAAGTTGAACTTTGCATAAGCAACGGCGCTCACTCTTGTTTATTTCTATGCCCGACACACCCTGCTGAATCTGCCGGCTTGGCTCTCTCGCTCTCTCTTGCTCTCTTGGTTTGCCTTTGTTGTGACGTTGCGGGCTGCGCTCAGTTGCCGTTTGTGTGTGGTGCTTGCAGCAAGCGAGCGCGCTTCGTGTCCGCGGTATTCACCGTTATAATTCGTCCAAGCAAATTCATCTCATTTTGCGGTTGTTTTTTTCTGCTGCTTGTTTAAATTTTCTATAAATGTTTAAGGCCTGCAAAATGCCAATTAACCAGCCGTCCAATTAGCCCACAAGAAATACAAACGCAGTTAGTTTTTCGCAGCATCGCGAAGCAGCGAGAAAAGAAAGACGCGAAAAAAAGTTATCGATTGAAAGTCGCGCGAGGCTGCAACAAAGCAAAACTTTTCGCACAAAAATGAAAAATTAAAGAACAAAAGAAAACCCACCCACAATGGAGAATTTAAATTTCGCCCGCACGCCGCAGTTCCTGCGGAAAGTCATCTACGAGGCGAGAAGGTAAATTGAACCCACCAACCACCCACCCCCTGGCCAGGCTGCTGCTGCAGTTGTCAAGGGGGCGGGGTAGGGTTGCCTGCTGTTGGTGGTTGCTGCCTGCAGCCTTACAGGTTTTCTTGCCCCCACCCCCGAGCCTGCCAGGCTTTCTCCTGTTTTGCCAACGCGCCGCCCACCGCAATGCACTTTGGCCCCAGCCCCCCACCCCCACCCCCCAGCGCTGCTGTTGCTTATGTAACGCAACACCGCCGACGAAGAAGGAAGTTGGCAGCCCCGCCCCCTAACGCCCTGTTTATCGCTGGGGGTGGGGGCGACGTTTGCTTCTCGATTTGTGGCATTGCCTCATCGTTGACTCGTCTGGTTGTGCGTGTGTGTGTGGGTGATGAATTCCGTCCGCCATATGCAAGCGATGAGTCGCCAGCGTCCCCCTCCCCCTCCCCCCATCATCATTTATGTTTATAAATTCAATTCATGCCCCAAGGTCAAAACGGTCATCTAATTATCTTTCTCTTCTCCAGATCCTTTATCAGCAACGATCCGGCTGCCTCTTCGGCCCTCGCAGAGCTTTCGTCGGAGCCACAGGAAGCCCAGGACGACATGGAATTGGCCCACTCGCTGACCCTCAACGAGGAGGCCCTCAAGTCTTTGGCCGAGGACAAGCGTCCTGTCTTCGAACTGGAATGGCTGCGCTACCTGGAGAAGAACCTGCCCCATGTGGCCAAGCAGGAGGTCAAGGCCAGCCAGAAAAAACTTGTCCACCAGCTCACCGAGCGCATCCAAGGAGCCCCAGGACCTCCCATGCGTAAGCTCATAGCCAGCGCCTTGGCCACGCTCTTCTCCGTGGGCGACACCTTCATGCTCTTCGACACGGTCAATGCCTGCAATGATATCCTCAAGAACAAGGACGACTCGCCCAGCTACCTGCCCACCAAGCTGTGAGTTTTGCCACCTGAACCCCAAAAAGAAACCTTTTCATTTCTCTGGTTTCTTTCAGGGCTGCCATTTGCGTCTTGGGCTCGATGTATGAGAAACTGGGGCGCATGATGGGCAGGACCTATGAGGACACCGTGCAGATCCTCATACGCACCATGCGCAATGCCGAGTCGCAGGCCCGCATTGAGATCATGAACACCTTGGAGAAGGTGAACGCCGGCATGGGCACCGCCATAGCCAACGTCCACAAGGACATCTACAAGGCGGCCAAGCATTGCCTGCTGGACCGCGTGATGGCCGTGCGGGTGTCCGCTGCCCGCTGCATCTTAAAAATGATCTACTCGGCGCCCTTCCTCTACCAGGCCGAGCTGGAGAGCCTGGCCACGCTCTGCTTCAGGTCCTTCGACGGCAGCAACTATGAAGTCCGCTGCGCCGTAGCCCAGCTCCTTGGCACTCTGCTGGCCTTCACCCAGCAGCAGGCCGAGGCGGCCGGCAAGAAAAAGCCCGGCCAGGCCCAGCAGGCAGCGGCCGCCCTCCAGGCTGCCACCAAAGGCGGCGGCCCTCAGCGTCTGGTGTCCTTAGACGAAGCTCTGGGTATTCTCATGTCTGGCTTCCTGCGTGGCGGCGCTTCCTTCCTCAAAGGCACCGGCGAGATCATCAAGGGCAGCTCGGGAGTCAACCGCGAGGTGCGCGTGGGCGTCACCCACTCCTACGTGGTGTTCGTGCAGTTCATGGGCAGCGTTTGGCTGGAGCGCAACCTGGCCAGCTTTCTGGGCCATGTCCTGGACCTGGTGGCCAACCCGAAGGCTGCCTGCAGCCATGTGGACGCCGTCTACTCCAGGAAGTGCATCAATTTCATACTCCGCTCGACCATCGGCAAAATGCTGGGCGAGAAGGCCCAGAGCGCGGCCTGCAAGGAGCTGGTCCACCTCGTGGCCAAGCAAATGAATTCCATAGACTTCAATCCCGAGAACGCCAAGGACTCTAACCAGGAGACACTCTTCAGTCAGCATCTTTTGGTCTGCGCCCTCCAGGAGCTCAGCTCTTTGGCCATTGGCCTGGGCACCACCGCCCAGAATCTGCTGGGCGATCCCACGCTCAATGCCATCGATGCCACCTGCGCTGTCCTGGTGCATCCTTGCGCTGCCGCCCGGCTGGCCGCGGCCTGGTCCCTGCGCTCTTATTGCATAGCCGTGCCCAGCCAAATTACCCCGCTGATCGATCGCTTCATCGAGGCCATCGAGCAGATGCGCTCCTCGCCGGAGGCCATTGCTGGGTACAGTTGCGCCCTGGCGGCCATTTTGGGCAGCGTGCGGTATTCTCCTTTGGGCATACCCCACACCAAGGGCAAGATTGTGTTCAACTGCGCGGAGGAGCTGCTGCGCTCGGCCTCCCAAAATAGCCGCATGTCCTTGAATCGCACGCAGGCTGGCTGGCTGTTGATTGGGGCCATAATGACGCTGGGCTCGCCGGTGGTGAAAGGACTGCTGCCGAGGATGTTGCTCCTTTGGAGGAACTCCTTCCCCCGTTCCAACAAGGAGCTGGAGTCGGAGAAGGCCCGCGGCGATGCCTTCACCTGGCAGGTGACCCTGGAGGGCCGCGCGGGGGCCTTGTCGGTGATGCACAGCTTCCTGCTCAACTGCCCGGAGCTGATCAGCGAGGACATCACCAAGAGGCTACTCACGCCCATCGAAAGCGCCCTGGCCATGCTGGTCAAGTGAGTTGTCCTTTTCGTCACACCTAAGACTCTTTTTTTTTCATGTGAATCCTTTTTTCCAGTTTGGCTTCTGTTTTGAAAAGTTATGGCACTCAATTGAAGGCCCCGGCAGCCATGGTGCGTTTGAGGCTCTTCGAGACTTTGACCTTGCTGCCTTCTACGGCCTTGGAGTCCTCGTACACTCACCTGTTAAGGATGCTGGTGTCGGAGTTCACTTTGTCGGACAACGCGGCCAACACGACGAATTCCCTGCTGCGTTCGCTTTGCCATGGCGACGACTCCATTATCCTGGGCACTTGGCTGCAGGAGACCAATCACCGCACTATCGAGGATCAGGTGGGTTTTCAATCCTTCTCCAAGCGACCTTCCTCCCCCCTCTAGTCCTTTTTGTCTCATTGAAATCTTCCCCCGCACGCCTTGACAGATGGAGCCGAACCGCAAGGTCGATGGCGAGCATGTAAGTGGTTTTGGATTCAGAGCGTTTCTTTTTACTTGCCTGGCTTTTTTATCCTTTTTTTTATACTTCCTTCAACTAATTTCCCTTTTTCCCCCTGCAGCTCCAACCCAACAGCGCGGCCGGTTCAGGGGCCCTGGAGCACGATCCTTGCTGTTTGTACCGCCCCAGTGGGGGGCTGGCCAATGCCCAGCAATGTCCTGGTCCTTTGCCTCTCGGCGTGGCTGTGATCGACATGTCCTTGAGCCTGTTTGGCGGCATCTTCCCCAAGGTGGCCAACAAGCATCGCCTGCAAATGCTCGAGCACTTCGGCGAGTGCATCAAGCAGGCCAAGAGCTCCCGCCAGGAGGCCGTCCAGATGAACATCTTCACTGCCCTGCTGAGCGCTTTGAAAAACCTCACCGACTCCAAGACCCCCCTGGGCCAGGAGGATGTGAAAAAAGCCGCCACTTCGCTGATTGTGGCCTCGCTGACCAGTGGGAATTCCACCATCCGCTGTGCCGCGGGCGAGGCCTTGGGCCGCCTGGCCCAGGTGGTGGCCGATTCCCATTTCACCGCCGAGTTGGCCCAGAATTCCTTTGACAAACTGAAGTCCGCCCGGGATGTGGTGACCCGCACGGGCCATTCGCATGCCTTGGGCTGCCTGCATCGCTATGTGGGCGGCATGGGCTCCTCGCAGCACCTGAAGACCAGCGTCTCCATACTCCTGGCCCTGGCCCAGGACACCTCCTCGCCGGTGGTCCAGGTCTGGTCGCTCTATGCCTTGGCCCTGATAGCCGACTCCGGCGGGCCCATGTTCCGCGGCTGCGTTGAGGTGACCTTATCCCTGGCCCTGAAACTCCTACTCACCGTGCCCCATGCCCATGTGGATGTCCACCAGTGCGTGGGGCGTGTGGTCAATGCCCTGATCACCACCGTGGGACCGGAACTCCAGGGTTCCAACTCGGCCGCCATGCGTTCTTCGTTCCTGTGCGCGGCGGCCTTGCTGCAGGCCCATGCCGATCCTTTGGTCCAGGCCGAGGCCATTGGCTGCCTCCAGCAGCTGCACTTGTTTGCCTCCAAGTCGGTGAATCTGGACACTTTAGTGCCCACGCTGGTGAGGATGCTGGCCAGCAATTACTTCATACTCCGCAAGGCGTCGGTGGCCTGCCTGCGCCAGCTGGCCCACCGCGAGGCCCGCGAGGTCTGTGAATTGGCCCTGACCATCCCGCCGGGTGACCCGCCCAGCGAGCCCACCATTTCCGAGTACGGACTCCCAGGGCTGCTGTTCTCCATGCTGGACACTGAAACAGATGCGGAGATGCTGAAGAACATCCACGACACTTTGACTTCCATGCTGCAGATGCTGGCGGCGGACAATCTGAGCTCCTGGCTGAGCCTGTGCAAGAATGTGTTGACCGTGGCCGCGGATGCCGGCGGCGGGCTGCCCGAGGATCAGCCCAGCGCGGCCGACAGTTCCAAAGAGGCTGCCAAGTCAGCCGAGGACGAGGACGACGAGGAAGAGGAATACGCGGATGACGTCACCGAGTATCGCGCCGAGGAGGACACCTCCACCCATCCGGCTGTCCAGCCGCGCTGGCCCACGCGGGTGTTTGCGGCCCAGTGCGTGCGGCGGATCATTTCCACCTGCGAGGCGGCCAATCCTTTGCACTTTGACCTGCTGCAGGCCAAGGAGCAGCAGATGATCAAATCCCGCGGGGACTTCCTTATACTCCACCTGGCTGAACTCATAAGAATGTCCTTCATGGCCGCCACCTCGGACTCCGACCAGCTGCGCTTGGATGGGCTGAGGACCTTGCAGGAGATCATTGACCGCTTTGCCAATGTCCCGGAGCCCGAGTTCCCCGGGCATCTGCTGCTGGAGCAGTTCCAGGCCCAGGTGGGCGCTGCCTTGCGTCCGGCCTTCACCCCGGACACCCCCTCGCATGTGACGGCCGCGGCCTGCGAGGTTTGCTCCGCCTGGATAGGCTCAGGCGTGGCCCGGGATATCAACGACCTGAAGCGCGTCCACCAGCTGCTGGTGTCCTCCCTCAGCAAGCTGTACACCAAAGCCAACAGCACGCAGCTCTACAACGAGTCCATGGCCACGCTGGAGAAGCTGAGCATCCTGAAGGCCTGGGCCGAGGTCTACATTGTGGCCATGGTGGGCAATGCCAAGGCGCCTGCCTCGCTGCTCCAGCAGAAGCTCAGCCAGGCAGCTGCAGGCAGCCTAACGCCCCCACTGGTGGGGGGAGAGTTGGACAACCAGGAGAGGCTGACCGGCGAGAGTCTGTTGGGCTTGGTTAACCCAGAGCTGGAGAATCTGTCGACCCACTGGCTGGCGGCCATGAAGGATCATGCGCTGCTTTTGCTGCCGGCGGAGTTCCAGAGCCAACTTCCCCACGACGGCGGCGCCTTCTACACCACGGACACCATCAACTCCTCGAAGCCGCACTACATGAGCTCCTGGCCGCCCATCCTCTACGCAGCCTCGCTCTGGCTGAGGGACGAGGGCTTCTCGCTCCACCAGCAAACCTCCACGGCCTCTGTGACCAGTGGAGCCGGCGGAGATGTCGAGGAATCCAACAACAACCACATCACCCATGGTTCTTTATCCGCCGACCGTTTCCACATGGTCTTTGGCATCTGCATGGAGGCCTTGTGCAGCATTCGGATCTCGGACAAGCCCAGGAACATTGTCAGCTGCCTGCGCTCCCTGCACACGATCTTCGACTCGGACTGGGCCCGCCAGCAGCTCATCAAGGACCGCACTTTAACCATCGAGCTCTGCAATGTCCTGCACCGCCAGATACTCACCCGGGATGAGCTGCTGGTCCAGCTGCTGTGCGTGGAGATCCTCAAGCAAACCATCCAGGCTGCTCGAGAGGATTTGCAGCGACGCCGCGCGGCCCATGAAAGCGACAATGCCAATGGAGCAGCAGCCGAGTTGGGCGAAGGCGGCGATCCTGGTTCCATCACGGCTGGATCCTCGCATGTCTATGCCGTCCTGGAGGTCTGCCTGTGCGTGTTTGTGCGCCAGATTCCCAGCATGAACCCCAGCAAGTCCGGGCTGGACTACGCCTACGCCCGGCACAATGCCAGCGCCTCGTTCTTCTCAGTGCTGGGCGACGACAGCGGAATGCTGGTGGCCAGCGGGCTGCAGTGCGTCGAGGAGCTGGTGGAGCTGTGCTCGCCGCGAGGAGCCTTGGCCATTCTGCCCACGATCCTGTACATGACCACCACCATCATCAAGGAAATAGCCAACAAGTCCTCGATAGACACCACCATCCTGGCCAACACCAGCGCCGTGGAGGCCGCCCTGCAATGCCTGCGGTCCGTTTGTGTGCACAAGTATGCCAAGGACTCGACTGTCCTACAGGACTGGCAGCAGTTGCTACAAAGCGCCTTGGCCACCATTGTGGATTTGACCAAGACCGCCGGCGATGACGAAGAGCGTAAAGTGGACGAGGTCACCATGCTGCTGGCCATAGCTGTTTTTATCCTGCACACGCCGGCTTCGGTGGTTGGGACTCCTTCTCTGCAATATCCTTGCATTAATCATTTCCGGCAGTGCCTGCAATCAGAGCATTTGATGGTGAAGCTCAAGTGCATCGAGACTACGCGTTCCATCTTCACGAAGGCCGAACTGAAGACAGCCACTCCGTATATCCACGCCCTGGCGCCGCGGATCATTGAATCTCTGTATGCCGAGAGCTCGAAGCAGCCAACCAGCGAGCTTGAACTGCAGGTGATCCTGGAGAGCATCATCACCGTGGAGCAGCTGATCGAACTGGCCGAGCCGCAGCACCGTAAGTAGGACAGACTAACAAATTTTAGGCCCCAGCTCGTTTACCCTGCCCCCCTGCCGGCTAGGCTTGTGTTTTTTTCAAACTTCCCGCCCTCAAAATCGATAAGTTGGCTTGCCATCGATAGCCCCGTGCAACCCTGAGAGGTTTAAGCTGTCTCAGGTGACCATAGCTGTGGCCGTTTAGGGTGCCCAGCCTAATTGCAGTGCGTTTGGAATTTCTACTGTTTTATGAACTTTTCTCCTTACTTTTCTTTCTTTCTCTCTCTCACACACACACATACATACTTGTTAAACATTCGCAAATATTTAGGAAACCTACTGCAAGGTAAATTTTCATACAAACTCCATTTGACCACCACCGCCAGCAGCACACTTGCTGAGTTTTTCTGTAAAGCACCGTTAACCGTTATGTGACTTGCACTGTTGTACGCTTTTGCATGCCCCGCCCCCACCAACGCCGTTGTAATTAGAACACTTGAATGTTTGATGTCCTTTATCCACAGTTCCTGAAAGATTATTAATTATGTTTCTTTCTTTATTTAGATATACAAATGCTGACGCTGCTGGTGCCCGTGCTGATCAGCTACCTGGCCGAGCCCAACAAGCTGCGCACTTTGCCGAAATACCAACGCCAGCTGCATGAGCAGGCGCTGCAGTGGCTAATGAAAATCGGGCCTAAGTACCCGCAGGAGTTCAAGGCTCTGATGGGCCAGACACCGGAGCTGCGCCAGAAACTCGAGCTGGCCATACGCACGCAGCAGCAGTCAATTAGCGTGGCCCAAAAGGCCAGCGAGGCCCAGAGGAGCGGCCTCTTGGCCAAGCCGCAGAAGCCGACGATTAAGCTGAAAACCGACTTCAGCAATTTCCACTAAACTAAAAACACGCGTAAATTTAAATGCCTAAATGCTTTGAAAAGTGCAATTTGTTGCTGAGCCAGCGAGCGGCCCTAAAAATCCCCCCACACACGTAAAGAGGAAGAAAAAGTACCTTCAACTTACCGAGAAAAGTTTATAATTTATAATTATATTGTTAGCTATATACACCCACAGAATATACACAAGAACCTACGAGGAGTCCTCGTCCTCGTCCTGGCTGAGCTTCCGCAGCCGATGCACCGGGCAAATGCGCTCCACCAGCCGCAGCTGCTGCTTGACCAGCTCGTCGGGTGAGGGAGGCTGACGGGTGGACCCGCCTGACAGTTGAGGGAACAACTCCGGCCCCAGGCGACTGAGGAGGGCCGAGCGCTGGAAAACCTGGCGCAGGCGCTGGCGGAAGAGCTGGACAGCCGGCGCCTCCTGGTCGTAGTGGAGCGGAGGATTCTTTTTCCTGGGCTTGTTGCCTTCAACCACCGAGACGATGGTCAAGGCCCGCAGGCCCATCAGAGTCGACCAGCTGGGCGGCAGCTCCGCCGGCCCAGGGCTGCCAGTGGTCAACGTTACTCCACTGTAGAAGCTGTTAAAATCATCCGGCAGACCCTTGCAGGATATGGACAGCTGGCGGTCCATCAGCGGCGGACTGTTGAGCAGCCTGAGGCAGCGCAGGAAGTTGACCTCGCCTGTGGCTGTGTTGAGAGGACAGGCAACTCCCTCAGGTTCGAAGACCGGGCGTAGGTTGTAGGCGCACTTGAAGAAATCGTAGATGCGGAAGTCAATCCCCCGCAGCAGCTGGCCGTGGATGTAGACGGAGTCGGCGCGCAGCCTTTTGATCATGGCCGCTTCGACTTTCTCCTTCTTGAGGCGCTTAGCGGACGGCCCGTTGAGCGCGGAGGAATTGACTTTGGCCTCCTGCAGCCGCTGCTCCCAGTTGTCTTTGGTGATGTGCGAGTTGATGTTGCTCCTGCGGCGCGGCAGCTCCTCCACCGTGGCCGTGGGGTTGCTCTCCAGAAACCGCTTGATCACCATGAAGCGAGTGCGGCAGCCGGTGCGGGAATGGTTGCCCAGGAACTCAGAGCACTTGAGCCACTGGGTGGTGCCATGCTCCTTGATGAAGTTCATCAGCTTCTGGTCGTCCTGCAGCGACCAACTGACAGCCTTGCTGCGGTTGGCCAGCACGTTATAATACCTCGAGCGCAGCTGGGCCAGCGAGCGGTTGGGGAACAGATCCCGCGGAAAGCAATAGAACTTCCCATTGTAATCCTGGTAGGCGGCAAACAGCATGAGATCCTCTTTGGCACTGAAGGCAGCTAAAGGAAATCCAATTAGCAAAAAGATTCTCTAGAGGATTTGGACTCACCATGGCTGAGATTGGGCCGCAGCCAGTAGGTGTAGCGGCCAATGACCGTGGACTTGGGCTTGTGGGGAAACAAATCGGTAACCGTCGTCCAGTTGATGACGCCGTTGGCTGTGTTCTCCTCGACCGCCAACTTCAAGGCCTCGTCCTCGCTGGCCGTGAACCGCTTGGCGGCCCCGGGCTCGTCCAGGTAGAAGCGCAGGGTCGTGTAGTAGCGCATGAAGCATTGGTACTCGGATCTCTGGGGCACGCCCTGGGCTATCTGGGCCCAGTCCTGGAGGTTGTGCAGGCGGACCTGGTCGAGCAGCAGGTCGTCTTCCTGCTGGTCCCAGTCGCCGCGCTTGAGGTCCGGATGCATGTAGACTTCCCACATGGCCTGGCAACTGTAAGCCGAGTGGCGCAGGCGCATGTCCAGGACGCTGATCTGGACCCAGTCGATGGCGAATCCTTTTTCCACATTGGCCAGCAAAGTGGCCACAGACGGCTGGTTCAATTCCAATGGCAACTTTCGCTTTCTCTTCTTCTTCAGCAGGTTGTTGTGATCTATAATCTTCAAGGAGCTTTGAGTTGGTTGTTTAAGGATTTGTCTCCTTTACTTACCTGTTGCTTGATGCCAGAGATCATGTTCTTCTTGTCGAGCAAAGTCCACACGTGGCGGGAGCGCAGATCGAAGTCGGTGGGGAAGAGTTCGGTGCGGCAACGGCGCTGGTAATCTTCGTTGTTGGGACAACTGCGTCCGTCCGCATTGCGGAAATACAAATTGCCCTTGAACAAGAAGCTGCCGCCGCGCAGCACGGCGCCCTCGCGGCCATAGGAGTCGGATTGATTGGATCGCGTTCGAGGCTGTAGGCGGCGGGTGAGGATCTCCTCGTTGATGGCATAGCGGTGGCGTATGGCTGCCAGGAGGCTCTGGACCTGACCCCGCAGGTGCTCCAGATGCCGCTGCATTTCCTGGTTGATTCTTAGGGCGGATGCGGCATCGGCATGGTCACCTTTTTGGGAGATCTCCTCCAGGAGAACAGTTACCTGGTCGACTAGCTCCTCCATTTGGATGTGGTAAAGGAGATTTCTTGTGGAACCATAAAAACCGGGAAACGTTTACCAAACAGCTTCGATAGCAGTGCGCTAAAACAGCTATCGATTGGTAAGCGCTATCGTTTAATTTTTAATTTATCGGTAGTAATCGTGCGGATTCAGAATGGAAAAATATCAGTGAGCGGTTAATGCAATTTAAAAAAATAACGTGCCCGAAAATTCACCAATTTCTTTAAACAAATCGCATATAAAAAAAATCGATTCCTGTTATCGGTTTATTTTTAAGTGAAAAACTGCAACCCTATTTTAAAAACAAAGCCAAATTCGTGTAATTAAGCTCGCACAAAGAACAGATTGCATTTTTTTTTTAAATCTTTGTCCAAAATCGATTGCAGGGTTGCCTGTGCGTCATCGATAAGTGCCTGGGC
>JBAMCP010001060.1:17756-28810 GCA_037075105.1 Lissocephala sabroskyi | reverse complement strand
CTGCTTACCTGCGCGACAACTGAAAGAGAGAAAGAGAAAGAACCGAGTGAATCGGCATTAGTAGAGCAGACAAAAGGGAGGGGTGGTGGGGGGTAGAGAAGTTTGTTAGTAGATTTCCTAAGCTGCATTTTATTTATTTCTCCCGTTACATTTCGTGTTTTTTTATTCTCGATTTTTTCCTCCTCTTCTTTTCGTCGTTTTTTGTTGGCTCTGCTGCCATTTTCACTTATTCCGCAATTCGCCTTTGTGTGGGCACATAAATTAAATAAAAAAAAGCCGAAAGAAAAGAAACACCAGCAGTTGTTGCCTAACCAGCCTGCCTGCCGGCCCCATAGACGTCTATGGATGGGTGGGGGGTGGTGGGAGGCTGGCGGTGTTTAGGTAACAAGGAATGCCCATAAAACATACAAATGGCCAAATAAAACATTTTAAATGTAAAAATGTAACAACACAGAAACAGAAACCAGCCGTGCCCCCCGCCGCCGAGCGGGGCGAGGAAAATTCCAAGCAAAAAAAGAAAATATTCTAAAAAAGAAATTTGCCAAGAGAGGGAGGGGAGGTGGTCAGGTGGTCCAGCAGGACTGCCAGAATAGTTGTTGTTGCTCGAAATACTTAGAGCATAACGATGATATAGCACCAGGCACAGTGGGGCAAGAACAGGAGCAAGAAGTGTCCGACAAAGAGGATCTTGAGATCTTTTTGTGGGTCCCATTGTTTCCCCCAGAAATGAATGATGAAAACAAGCGAGAAGGAGAGCAGCAAATTCAGAGACCAAAAGTTAAAGGCAACGATTTCCTAGGACAAAAGTAAAATCTATATAAAGACGACCGTCGAATTTTTTAGTGGAGCTTAAAAAATTATACCCCTAATTCGTTTCCGGAACAGATCATTGGACAGAGAGTGGACATGACTAGACGGGTTCCACAAAGGGTAACGAATATCATTAGACAGAATTTCTGTGTTTGCCTTGAGGATCCATAAACTGAATCTGCCAGGACTACAATAAAATTCATATAAAGACGAAATCCGAACTTTCAATCAGAACCACAAAATAATTCTCCTAATTCCCTTTCAATTGGACAGTTGGGCAGCTGAAGAGAGATGATCGATTCCACAAAGGGTACAGAATATAATTAGACAAAATTTCTGTGTTTATCCTGGCGCTGTGAATTTTAGCAGCCTTGAATTTGCCAAAGCCTTTCCCCTGGCCAACTGCCCACCTGCCGATTGCGTGAAAACTAAACAACTGCAGGGAATTTCATAGAACCAAAAGTTTGGGCCGACCAGTCAGTCGACGTCTCCTGTCATTAAAGCCAGCAAGAAGGCGTGGAAGGACCACGCTGCTTGGTTATCGTCAAAGGGTCCTGGAGGCGGGGCAGCGTCGGCTTTTGGCCGGAAAAACAATACAATTAACACACAAAAGGCCACGGCACTGGTCTTGGCCGTGGCTGGCCCACAAATTTTTGGCAAATTTTCATATTTCTAAAGTTGGACCACCGACTGCCCCCCCCCCCCCACCCCACGGCCGTCGTCAACACCAAAAAGAAAACTATGAAATTGAATGAATAAGCACGGCAAAGGCCAAGACAACAGAACAGACAGAGAGACAGAGGATATCTGTGAAAGGACACGGCCAAGGGAGCTGGACAGGTGGTAAAATAATGGAAGAGAGAGAGGAGATGAAAACTAAACTTCGTTTTACGTTTTAGAAACTGTGAGGGTGCCTTGGTGATCAGGAAAGATAGAGAGAAAGTTTGAGAGGTTCTTGGGATCAAGCAATCGAAGATTTGAAGGGGTAAAAACTGACAGATGGGTAATTAAATCTAAAACTGAAGGATTGGAAATTCAAGGAGCCCAGAAAAATCCGAATCCAGTGGGAAATATTTTAGATCAGTAGGATAATCAATCCAGAAATTCAGTAACAAATATGAATTGAGACCTGAGGAGATCGACAGAAGTGAAGGCCGCTTCGCTCCGCTTCTTTCTGAGGCCACTGAGACGCTCTTTCTGCCATAACCTCAAACTGGATAAACCCGCTGCTCGGGTCAGCGCTGTCAGTGTGGCCGGTGAGCAAACAAAACGACAAGCAAATCAGGCGGACCCACAAATCCGACACACACAGCAGCAGCCGAAAAGGACCAACAGCCCCGGCTAGGTTAGGGGAGGGGGGCGGGGAGATATGTAAGCAAGGTTAGAACGGCAGTTGACCTATTATAACGGCCATGGTCGAAAGTCTGGCGAAGATTTTGCGCCACAGACCCTTCGGCTATTCGACCATCCCCCGAACTAACCAAAGTACCTGCTACTTTTTGGCCCGGCAGCATCGCGGGGAAAGGACGAGAGAATGTACAAAAACTTAGAAATAATCACCGACATAAATCTTAAAATGTGGAAGGCGGGGGGGAGGGGGGGGGAAGCAACTACAAAAATGGCCGACTGCGGCGGCAAGAAGATGAAAGCGACGAAGGGCAAGACGAGCGAGCAGCCGAGCAGGTGGATTTTCTATGAGAAAGGCAACTGTACTTTGGTTCAATGGAAAATGAGAAATAACTTAGAAAACCGCACAGTTCGTCCTGCCCGTGGCCCCCCCTCGATTCCTTTCATCTGGACAGACGGCCTTCTATTATCATTATTATTGCCGCCAGAGCAACAGAGACAGCGAGGCCAACTGAACGGTAAAATTCTAAAATTCATTCGACCAGAAAAGCAGCTCGCCAGCCAGCCAGCGTACCCCTGACTAGTTCGCTTCTTACCCTCCCCCCACCCCCTGGTCTTGTTTTTTGGTACAGTTGTCGGCCCATTGCCTGCGGCTGTCCTTTGGCCTCGCGCCGCCGAAAGTTCGTCTAAATGAAGCAAAACTTTCTTTCTTTTGGCCGTCTTCGATTTTCGTATTTCTCGTTTTCGTCTTGTGTTTTGCTTACTTTCGTAGTTTTGTTACCCCCACCCACCTTACGATTGTGTTTGTGTATTAGTAAGCTGGTTAATGTGTGTGTGTGCGTGGGCACGTGGTTAGCAGACAAAAGCCCCCAAAGGACCTGACAGTGGGTCAGCTGGCTTAGAAAAACTAAGGGTATTTTTTCAGGGTATAATTTTTGGAGAAAACTCAGATCATGAGGGTAAGAAATTCTTTCTTTTTTTTAACCGAATTTCTCTGGAACTTCAAGCTGTTTCTGTCTTATATTCAATCATCCCGTGCGTAGCAGACAAAAGCCCCCAAAGGAGCTGACAGTGGGTCAGCTGGCTTAGAACAACTTAGGGTATTTTTTCAGGGTAACATTTCTAGAAGAATATGAGATCTTGGGGGTAAGAAATTCGTTCTTTTTTTACACCGAATTTCTCTGGGACTTCAAGCTGTTTCTGTTCTGTTCTGTCTCTGTTTTAAAATCGGTTTAAGAACCTTAAAAAAAACCCCACACGCAAGAATTTCAACAAATTCTGTAAAGAATTTAAAATAATAAAAATATATTTATTTTTTGTATTATTTTTGATTGCATTGACCTTCCTCCTTCCAAACAAAAAAACTCCGGCCGTTTAGTCAACTTGCGACAGCTGAATCAACAGGCAGTTTTTGGTGTTGTTGTTTTTTTTTTATAATAAAAATAATCCACATGTTTGATGAGTAGTCTGGCCGGGGGGCATGACTATTTGCCTGGGGCATTTTTCAAAGGCCAGGAACCTTCGCCTCGCGCGCTCGTCAGCGGGCCGCGTGGGCCCATAAAAATATGCAATAGAAATTTTCCAAAAACCACCAATGACCACTGTGCCTACCCCGCCCCCCTCAGCCAAACCACACCTTCTCTTTGATAAAAAAAAAACTACGCGGGGCCATTTCGCTTAACTGCTAAGCACCGAAAAAATCCTGCTGCCAGGAGCAAGGAGCCGGCCTGCCTGCCTGTGTGTGCGATAATTCAGCGTTTGCTTTTAATGGCTTTGCGCAGCCCACGTTCTCCGCTGCTGGGGGAAGGCAACAAAAAAAATAAAATAAAAAATATTTTATAGTTGAAAATGCGTGGCAGCGACGGCGGCAGCAGCAGCGCCAGAAGCCGTGGGGGTGGCTGCCTCGCCGTCTTAGAAAATCTAAACTGGAAACTTTAACGGCCAACCACCACCACCACCACCGCGAACCCCTTGCGCGGCGGCTGAGCTTCCACCTTCCTTGAGGTAGGCAGTGGGGTGGGCCGGGCCGGGCCGGGCCGAGGCGGATGTAAACTTACAGCAACAGCATCTGTGACTATTTTGTGTATAAAGCGACGACCAGCAGTGCCCCTGCCCCAGCCGCTGGGCAGAACCACCCACCTAGAATTTTACATAAATCTTCTTTTGAAAAAAATAAACACGAAAGGCGAAGAAGGCGAGGACGGCGGAGCCAGCGAAAAAAAAAGGAAGAAGGAAATAAAAAAAGAAAAGAACTAGAAAATTTAGTATCTACACACACACACAGAGAGCTGACGACGGCGTCGCTGCGCAGCCAGGCAAAAAAAATTTTCTTTTTTTTATTACAAACGAGAAAAAAGCAAAACTTAATGGCTGCTGCGGGAGTGGCTGGGGGCGGGGGTGGGGGAGGTCGAGGTTTGAAAAACAGCAACACAACAAACGAATTGTAACGGTTCCTAGGCACCAACGCCGCCGCCATTAACGCTGCCGCCGCCGCCGAAACGCAGTCGTCGGCAGTCAAAGGCAAAATGCCAGCGCAGGCGGCCCGCCCCCTGCCCCTTTCTTCAAGGAGCGGGGGGGGGGGAGAGCGAGGGGTTAAGGGTCATGCCTGACTAGCCGTGCTTGATTTTGGGCGTGCTGCCGTCCCCCCCCCCTCCCCCCGGCCCTAATCCTTGCCAATGCCATTCAAATGAAATGAAACATATTTTTCACTCTTTTTGTTTCGCTTCTTTTTTTTCTGTGGTTCATCTTTTTCGGGGGCGACTAACGGGAATTGAGGGAAGAAATACATAAAAATCATCTGAGGGAAACTAATAAGCTGACTTAGACAAGAAATTCGAGGCGGATGGGTTAAATGAAAGTTAGGATTCCTTTTTGAGAGATTAGCTGAGCTTCCTTGGTTTCAAGGATCCTTAGAAGTTCGTAAGAGAATCTAAGTTACCCTTACCCTTCAGGACTTTAAGATTCGTATTCAAAATTCCTCAAGATCAAAAAATAAAATATATCCAACCGATCTCAAAAATGTTCTAAAAATTCTCTGTTATTAGTTTAAGGAACATTTCGCCACACCTTGTATAAAATAAAGGTTTCTAATTTTATTTCCTCTCTCCCCAGCAGGACTTACGAAAAAAGGATAATAAGGAAAATAAGCACATTAAAAGGAAAAAAATCAAACACAAAGCAAACGCTTAGGAAAAGCAAAACGGAAAACTATAACAAGAGGGCAGGAAAACCCCCAACCCATTCACGCAGCCCCCCACCCCTCCCCCCCTCCCCTCTCTCCCTCTCATTTGCTGTCTCTTTCTGCCCAGCACATAAGAAATTAAGAGTTCAATTCGGCTACCCAATTTCGCCTTCCCTTACACAAAACTCGGTCGTCTCAGTTTCAGTTGAGCGCGAGGGGCCCCGAGGATTTGCGGGGATCGGGGTTAGTGGTAGGGGGAGGGGGGGGGGTTACATCTTCCAGACGCTAATGCTTGAGTTGCTCATTGATTTCGCCGCTTCGGTTGCCGGCAGCGGCAGCGACGTTGCCGCTGTTCGAACTTTTGGTCGTCGTATCCTTTGCCCCCACCCCCTCTCAGGCGCTTCTGTGGCTTTTAGCTCTAAAAATTTTTAGTTCGTTAACGCGAGCGCGAGATTTTTAGTTGGCCGAATTTGGAGCTGCTCCCCCCGCCCCCTCAGCCCAAGCAGCGACGACGACGACGACGTCGACTGCTTTTCGCGTTTCCTTCAAATTTTCTATATTCGATACTTTTTATTTATTTCGCTTTTTGTTTCTTCGCACACCAGCCCCCCACCCCCTGGGCCATGCCCAGGTCTTTTGTGTAGTTCCCTTTTTATTTTTTGTGGGGGGCCGCCTGGGCTGCTGGCCTGGCCTGGCCTGCCTGCTACTTAGGCCGTCGTCGTTGTTGTTGTTGCTTTTCAATTTTATTTCTCTATATTTTTTACGATGCTGCGAAACTACCCTTAATGATGCCCATGATGCGGCAGCGGCACTGCTTAGCCGCTGCTCCTGCGCTGCTCCTGCGCTGCCCGCGCGGCCGCAGCGACCGCTCATTTGAGCAGCGCTTAAAGTAGTTTTAGCGTCTGCTTTTCGGCTTTCAATGTTTTTGTCTGCTTCTTGTTGGGTAGGAAAAAAAAAAGTTGATGGGCCTGTCAAACGCACCACCCACGCGTGGTCCTGCATCCCCGGCACTCGACCTTCGCCGGGGAAATAAACCCGAAGAACTCTCTTTACATTTTTATAGCCGCTTCGCTTTTTGCTCCGCAGCTCCTTTTCACCCCCCACCACCACCACCCAAGCCATCACAACCAACCACCTATCATAATTTTATTGTTATGGTTTAGTTGCTGTTGCTGTTGTTGTTGGTGGTTATATAAAGCACCGCACACAAGTAGGTGGAAGGTATAATGCTCGGTGCTGTGGGTCCTCCATGTTGGGGGTATATAATCCAAATTTTATATGTTTGATTGGCATGCGTAGGCCCTGGACGCGTGCTGAGTTCGCAGGGGCAAATTGAAATTCTTCCAATTTTACCCTCACAGATATTATCCCCATTTCAATTGCTAGAACCAAAATGGAAAACAGAGTTTCATTCTTAATGGGAGCTGGGGTAAATTAGGAATTGCCTAACTTTACCCTTGCAAATATTAACCCGATTTATTTGTCTGTATCGAAATGAAGTGCAATTCTTGTTGGGAGTTGGGGTAAATTAGGAATCGCATAGCTAAGAATTTAGAGCCCGTCTACAATTTGCTCTCCCCGTTGAATTTGTGATTTGAGGGAAAATAAAGAGTTCGTCTAACTAATTAACCTCCACAATTTGTACCCCATTTTAATTGTGGGAGCCCAAGAGCGGAAACGGAGCCCAATTTTTGTTAGGAGAAATTGAGAAATTAAGAATTTTCTGACTTGACCATCTAAAGCGAAAGAGGAGTGCCTTTTTTCTTATGAAACGGAACGGGTAACTTGAAATTTGTTAAGGAAAGAGAGGAAACAGCGTAGGAGGATCAATTCCCAGTGGCTGGCTGACTCAGGGTAACTTTTGAGTAATCAAAACATCAAAATAATGAAACCTTTATATGGCATTAAATAATTAAAATTTTTAAGTTCCTATTAAAAGTAATTAATTAATTTCTTTATTAGTTAATTTATTATTTAATTACTTTAAGATCCCTTGCCTTTGGGCTAAGCGTTCTGTTCGAAGGTCGAACCCAAAAGAAGTGCAGCTAAACTGTCGAAAACTATTCACGGCCTCCCGACCCGCAGCATCGCCCGCGACTGAGGGCCAGAGCGGGGCCTTGCGTCACTCTAAGCTGCAAATTGCAATGCTCAGTAAGCTGAGCCGGGGCCTCTGGTCGCTTGGCAAAGTGCGTGGAATGCTCAGATTCCTGGGCCGGGGCCTCCCGTCGCTGGGCTACTAAGTCGCGGGGCGGGGCCTTCGTGAGATTTTGTGGATCTGCCCAGAAAAATTTGTTTACAAAACTTGAATTCTTTATTTTTGTTGTTCCCAAGCATAAAAAATGAACTGAGAATAAGGAAAAATGTGATGCATAATATTTTAGGTAAAATAATAATCTAATTAATTTGCAGGCCATTTTTGGTGTTCGCTTAGTTCAATTAAATTGGAATGAAGCTATTTTCATTATCTGTTTTTTCTTCAGATCAGTTTGGTGCCCGACCTTGGATTTCTTACCGTGTGACCCCCAAAAATAAACTAAATTCTATACCAAAATTATTTTTTATCGACTTTTTTGAGTACTATCAAAAAATCGTGGCTGGCTAAATGAAATCAATTTCCATATGGAAAGAAATCCACCCAGCAGCATCGCCAGCGACTCGATTGCGGGGGCTGGCGAGGGCAGCTCGGGCAGTTCTTGTGCGTGAGACTGAAGCCCAACCAACTTATCAGGCAGTTTGACAGACAATTGGTAGCTCCGTTGGGGGGACCACAGGAACTTTATTAGACACCCTCATATTGGCGCTGCTCTTCTGCGCGTCACCCACTTATTTGGCGAGTTAACCGTTAGTTGTGGACTTTGGTGACGTCGCTTTCGCCGTTGTCCGGTGGCCGCTCGGGTTACGGGGACCCCAAGGGGGCGGGGTAGGTCCATCGGTTGGGTCCGTTTTGTTTTTATCCGTCTGCTTGGTGTAATTGAAGTCGCCGGCCTTGCAGGACTTTTGACGGACGGCGACGCAGGCAGCGCTGCTTGCGCTTCTCTAATTTTACATTTTATTGTCGTTGTTGTTGTTGTTTTTTTAGGGTTCATAAAAAGGGTTGATTAGGAAGCACACACACACACGTGCACACACACACACAGAAAGAGCATCAGTCTCGGGTCAGTGGCTGCGCATCGGGGGGTTGCGCAGGCGAGGTCAGGGGCATTTATAGTGATCCTGTGGCCAGTTTGTCTGTTCCGCTTTCAATCCTATCCATTCCACTCTCCCTCTCTTTCTGTCTACTGTGCTTGTTGTTGGGTCGTTGGTTATCCTGTTTGACGACCTGTTCCCTGTTTCCGATACGCGCGACGCTCCGAAATTCTCGATTGGCGGTTTACCCGATTTTATGGCTGCACTGCCGCTGAACCGTTAGTTTTTAGTAGGCCGTTTTACCAACTTTTACGACAACCGCTAATCCAAAATTATTAATATCTTTCGTCCTGCTCGCTCCAGCCATCGGCGTCCCCCATAAAAGTTCCCCCACATAAAAATGAAAACGAGGCGGGGGAAATTTTTGTTTTCCTATTTACGATTTGACCACTAAAAATATAGAAATTCACATACGCCCGCCACAAAAGTAGTGTCCACTTCGGCGTACGAATCCTGCCACGAAATTATTACGATTATGCGATTCCTGATGGTCGACGCTCATTTCGGGTTGCGGATCCTTCGAGTTTATTACCTCAGAGCAACTCTACTAGTGCCGTTATATCCATAAAACGGCAGATACTCAAAAAGGGTAAGAACAAGAAAATAATAAGGTTACGGCAGTGAGCAAGGGGTGGGGGGGGGGGGGGTAACTTGTTATTAGGCCCATAAGCAAATTGATTTTTAAGGCGACTTTTATTCATTTAGTGGCTATAAAAATCCTGCTTCTCTTAAGAGATTTTAATAAGCCTCGAGATGATCCTTAAGTTGGGTTTAGCTTCCCCAAACTTTAATTTTTAATAATTGTCTTTCATCTTTTTAAATCCCTAAAAGGGTATAAACAGTTCGGTGTTTTTGAAATCGGATTCCTTAACTTGGACCAACTAACAGTCAACTAAATACTTTTCAGAGTCGAAAAAGTTTATGTCTAGCCGGGCTACCCCACCCCCTGCCCCGACTGTGGCGCTGAAGGACCTTCTAATGGCAGACAAGAAAAGCCAGAAAAAAATAGGAAATTTCTATATTTTCCACACACACGCAGATGCTTTTCATGTTGACATAGTCATTTAATTTCTTTTTTTATATTTTCTGTATTTGTTGGTATTTTTATGTTGGTATTATTTGTTGGTATTTTTTTGGTTGGTATTTTTTTGTTGGTATTTTTTTTCTTAGTGGGGAAGGATCTCTCCCGTCTTGTCTCTCGCTTCGCTTTTGTTTTTGTCTAACTTACACAAAAATCCTTTTACCTTTTGTCCTGGTATTTTTTTTATTCGCGGCGGCGGCAAGTGAACAAGCGGGTTAGTGCCAGGATAGCGGGGGAAGGGTGAGGGGGAGAACTAAGTAAACGCGATGAAGGTCCACGCAAAACGCATTTTAAAATTAACAGCGGCCAAGTGAAGAAGGCAGCAAAGCAGCAGCGACGGCGGCAGCGGCGGCGGCGACGCCAACAACAAAAAATGTAGCTGAAATAGTAACGGTAAAACAGGAGCCGCGCGGGGGGAGGGGAAGGGGTAGCGAAAGGCAAAACAAAATGGCGCAAAAAAAGTTTCCTCCGTTTTTTTTTTGCTCTCTCTTTTCTTTTCGTCGTTGATTTTTTCTCCTCTTTTTTTTTGGTTTTCTTTGCTGGCTTAGTTGCGTGGGCGGGCGGCGGTGGGCGGGGGCCTCTCTAAAGTTGGCGGCAAAGTTAAAATAAATGGCAAGTTGGCATTAGAGACGCGCCCAGCGCCACGGCAGAGGCAACGGCAGTTTAGGCAGCCGCCGCCAGCCCCCCCAACCGCCCGCCATATTAATGGCAATTGGGTGGCAAGTGCCGGGCGCCCGCGGCATGTGTGTCTGTGTGTGTGTGTGTGTGTGTGCACGGTACATGAATATAAAACTTTATTTTTATTTATTCCCTTTTTTTTCGTTGCTTTGAACGCAGAGCCGTCGACGCAGCCGCCGCCGCCGCCGCCGTCGCCGCACCGCGCACATAAAGCAAAATTTATTAGAAAACATTTCATTCTCATTCCCGTTAGACTGCCGCCGCCGCCGCTGCCGTCGGCTTCCCTACTTTCGGGGCAGGCGGGTGTAGCCCTCTTTTGGGCGCTGCCGCTGCCTCGGCTGCTTGGCTTTCTCTCTCTCGGGCCACTTGGGCGCTACTTCATCTTCTACTCGGCTTGCTTTTTGCATGTTTATTCGCAATTTTTGTTGTAATTGTTTTCATTGTTAGAGCCTGTAAAGCAGTTACCCACTAGCTGCCGAGGGGGTGGGGGGTGGCATCCCCTCCCCCCCAAAAAAAAGAAAAAAAAAATGAGCTTCGATGAAACAAACCACGAAAGAAGCAGAAAGGAAAAAACCCCAAAAGACGCTGGGAATGCAAACTTAAACGAAGCTTAGATACGCTTTCTTAGGTAATGCTCTTAGGGGGGGGGGGGGGGGGGAAGATTCCCCAAATTCTGTAAACCTTTTCTTCGGCTTTCCCAAACACAAAAAACTTTTTAAGGGACAAGAAACTTAATCAAATTTTTGGTTTAAAGCAGAGCAAGTCGAGGTT
>JBAMCP010001060.1:0-17746 GCA_037075105.1 Lissocephala sabroskyi | reverse complement strand
AAAGGAGCTGAGAGGAAACAAACAAAGAAAGAAAAAGAAAGGAAAAAAACCAAAAAGACGGGGGGAAGGCAAACTTAAACGAAGCGGAGATAAGTTTTCTGGGGGAAGGTTCTGGGGGGGGGGGGGGGGGGGAAGATTCTACAGATTCTGTAAGCATTTTCTTCGGCTTTCATAAATATAAAAGACTTTTTAAGGGACAAGAAACTTAATCGAATTTGTGGTTTAAAGCAGAGTAAGTCGAGATTCCTATACTCTTTTCTGCTGTCTTAATAGTTCCCATTGAAGTTTTAGGTCCCCAAAGACAAAAAGAGTTCTTGAAGAATTTAAGACTAAAGAAAAAAGAAATATACAAATTTCTTGTTCCCCTAAACTCAGCAAAGTTCTTCAATTTCAAAGTCTCCCAGAGGTTCAAGTTGGAATCGGTTGATATTTCTTATGTAAGCTTGTCATGATGGCCATCAAGAGTTCTAGAAGAAATTTAAGAAATACCAGAAAAGATGAATAAAAATTTTAGGTTTCCCTAAACACAGCAAAGATCTCCAAATTCAAAGTCTCTCTAAGGTTCAAGTTGGGGTTGGTTGGTATTTAATATCTAAGAATTCCATCTAAGTTTGTCGGGTCCCGAAGGATATCAAGAGTTTTAGAAGAATTAAAAGAAAAACCAAAATAAGATATACAAAAAGATCTTCAATTTCGAAGTCTCCCAGAGGTTTAAATTGGGATTGGTTGAAATTTCTTATCTAAGGTTTCCATCTAAGCTTGTCATGTTTTAAAGGACAAAAACAGTTCTAGAAGAAATTAAATCTATAAAAAATTCTGGTTTCCCCAAACTCAACAAAGATCTTCAATTTCAAAGTCTCCCAGAGGTTTAAATTGGGGTTGGTTGGTATTTTCTAGCTAAGGTTTCTGTCAAAGCTTATAATGTTCCTAAGGACATCAAGAGTTCTAGAAGAAATTGAAGAAAAAAAAGAAAAAGATTTATAAAAAAGATCTTCTATTTTAAAGTCTTCCAAATCTTCAATTTGGGTCTTGTTGATATTTCATGTATAGGATTTATATCTAAGCTTTTCATAGATCATAATGATATATTCCTCATAAATCTAAGAAGTCCGATCAGCCATTTGTCCCCATCAGCGGACTCTGTTGGAATTTCCCCAAGCAGAATATGAGAAGGAATCTTTTTACTCTCCATTCGTAGATCTTTTAATTCCTTCAACTTTCGGCTTGGAATGAACAGTCGGTAGAGCCGTTGCTCTTTGAGTGCTTTGGCTTGTAATTTATTTGGATTTGAAATCTCTTGGCGTTTCTAATGAGAAAACGAAGGCTCCCTCCTTACTTGATGCCAGGATGGGGCAGGGTAGACCATTTGACAGTCTAAGATTTGTAGTATCATCAACTATAAAAAAGCCGAGACGATGCGATGCGACGGAACGGCAAAGAATACGAAAAATGTGTGTGGCAACATCTTTAATGTGCCCGTGGACCAGAAAGGGAAGGGCACAGCCTCCTGCCAGGACGACAGAGAAAGGAACACAGGCAACAGCATAGAATTATTGCCATCGCCGTCGCCTCACCAGGACGAGGGGACGGGACATCCCCATTGCCGGCAAACCGACTCACCGACGATGGAATGATGATGGGCGGCCAACGCCAACGCCAACGCCGGTGTGGGTGGCCCAAATGGCAGCACTGTCTAAGGGGGAGGGGGTGGCAGTCGTTGGTCGGCGGTTGGCAGGCGGCGGAAGCAGGCAACTAAACCCCAGATGGCGCACTACACAAAGTTATGATATAATTTGGATTTCTTTTCGCTAAATTGCTTGTACCAACAATAAATATGTATTTATGTGCCCGGCTGAATCGCCGTGTGGGCTCTCGGTGTGTGTGTGTGTGTGTGTGTGTGTGGGTTGAGCCGGAGACTCAGCCGGAGCCTTTCCGGGCTCTTCTCCTTTTTTTTTTGTTGGATTTTCTTTGCCCTTCGCTGCTCCTCTTTGTGGGCAAGAGGCTGACGGCGTATGTGTGTGTGTGTGTGTGTGTGTGTGTGTGTGTGTGTGTGGCTCTATGCCTAAAACCCCTCGCGGAATCGCTGGAGCACCAACTGCTCTCTATTTATATTCAAAAAAATAATAAGAAAAAAGCTTTCAGTTAACATTTTTAATAAAAGATTAGCAGGCGCGTCGATGGCGCTGGCAAGTACAGTTGCCTACAAAGGACAAATGCACACTTGTTTGAGTTGAGCTGGGGAAACTCTGAGTGCTCAAGGTGCCACTAAACTGAGTGTATGAGGATTTCCTGGGTTTTGCCAGAGCCCGAAAATTGGCACACACCAAAGGGGAGCTTCAATTTTTTTCTACCCTTAATGGGGTAAAAATTTCGGATTTTATATTTTAAATGTCTTTTATTTGGGGATGTTAGTTTTTAGTGGTTTTTGGGGTCTCTATATATCCCAAAAATTGGTGTTTCCAGAAGTCGATTATGAGGAGGTTTTTCTTTTCTTTTTAATTTCGCTTGTTTATGGAGACCATAAAGTTACCTATGGAGTGGGACTTCTAGAAAAGCTTTTTATCTATATTTTTGATCCTAACTGCTGGACTTAATGATTTATCTGTCGTTGATCCCAATCGATCCTTCAAACTGCTTATGGACACCCAAACTCATCTCCGATTCTCTCGATTATGTGATGTATTTATGATAAGAGCTTAAAACACTCAAGGATTTTCGGCCACCACAATCTGTTCTTTGAAAACTCAAGGACCTCTCAAATTAATTTGCTAAATTAAGTGAAATTTTTATAGAGCTTTTATTTAATTTTCAGATTCACTTGGTATTTTTTACAAACTTCCTGCTGGGAAGTTATAAAGAATCTCAAAACTGATTATAATATCCTGCTGGGAATTCATTAAGAATACCAAGCATTCCCAAAATATCCTGCTGGGCATTTATAAAAATCACAAACTTAAGCTTAAATAAATTTTAATAAATGAAATTCGCCTGAATTACTTTAATTAAAGGATTCTTTCTTTAGATTTTAATAAATTAATAAAAAATAATTTATACCCATGAATTTCTTTTTCCCTGTTATCGATTTGAAACCGATTTATCGAGATCTTTAAATTATTTAAGACTGATATTTAGGGATTCCTGAGTTCCTTGGAAGCCGCTGGGATTGCTTCCCTAAAAAAGGTAATCCACTGAGATTTCTGGGTAATTTCAATTCGCTATGCAATCGATTAATCGATAGTCATTAGTTGCTGGCCAGGGTGTAGTCTTTCCAAAACCAAAACAGCCACCACTGCCAGCCTCCCCCCCCCAACCAAAACCCAAACCGTTTACCTCCTCACCTGCCTAGTTATATACACACACCATTTACATATGACACTCACACACACACACACACACAAGGGATCAGAGAGTAGCGCGCCGAACCACCGCGAGGACTTAAGCGAATAAAAAAAAACAGAGAATTTCTAAATTGAAAGAACGCAGGCAGCGATGCTGCGGCCGGCGTCGCAGTCGGCGGCTGCGACTGATTTACATTTTTAATTGTATGTACAATAAAAAAAGGATACCGCATCTACCCAAGGACCCGTGTCGGTGGCTCAAACTAGCTTAGAAGAACCAAACCGCCCCGCGACCCTGGCCACCGACTGAAGTTGTCTTCCTCGGCAATTCCAAGTCGGCAAGAAAAAACGTTCTTCTTTTTGGAAGTAGGGTGGGGGGGGGGGGTGAGGGTAGGGGAAGGGGGGGGGGGAAGACAGTAATGAGTAACTGCCAAACTGTTTGATAGACTGTCGCGGGCGGCTGGGCGGTTGGGCGGCTGCCTGGCAACGCGTCAGATAAAA
Organism: Lissocephala sabroskyi; assembly: GCA_037075105.1. Taxonomy (NCBI): domain Eukaryota; kingdom Metazoa; phylum Arthropoda; class Insecta; order Diptera; family Drosophilidae; genus Lissocephala; species Lissocephala sabroskyi. Next base: position 13,907 of record JBAMCP010001060.1, on the reverse strand, counting down.
TCCCCCCAAAAAAAAAAATTAGTCAAAAAAGGGTAGTTCCACGCACACACACACACACACACACACACGCACACTCGAGTGAGTAGTTGTATGCAAATGGCGATGGCGATGGCGGTGGCGGCGGCTGAGCGGCGTATTTAACGGCGGGCAACCCTCAGCCACCCACCAGCCAACCACCCACTTTCTCGGGCCTCAACCCCACCTCCTCCCGCTGGCTGTCTCTCTCTCTCTCTCTCTCTCGCTCTGGCCGGCTGTCCCTGTCTCTGTCACTCTCTCGAGGAAAAAAAGTACAAATGGAAAATGCGTCGGAGAAGCGCCAACTTCTCATGTGTGTGCGGGTGTGTGTGTGTTTGACTGTGTGTCTAATGTATGCATGGTTTCCGCTACACCCCTCCCCCCACCCCCACCCCTGCCCCCTTCCACAACTTCGTTCTCCTTGCCACGCACGTCATTTGCAATTTTTCATTTTAATTTTCATTAGCGTTTTTCTCGTTTTTCCACGGCTGCGTATGTGTGTGTGTGTGTGTGTGTGTGTCTATACCCCGCTCACTTCGGGAATTCCAAAAAGCGTTTGGGGAAAACCTTTTCCCCGAAACTTTTGGGCTGCCTTCGCGGGCGCGCGGAAAGCTTCGCTTTTTCTCTGTTTCGCTTTTCTTCATTTTCCCGCGTGTAAGTGTGTGTGTGTGTGTTTTTTTTTTCTAAAATTCCGCACATGTACTTTGAAATTATGTAATGAGCGTATAAAATGTAAAAATACTCGAACCCCCAACCCCCACCCCCCGGCCCAGGCTGTTGGGTCGGTGAAAACTTTGCCCGCGCGTAATTTTTCAATTTGGCAACGGAAATTGCCTAGGGAGGTGACACCCCCTTGCCTCGGCCATCCCTCTAACCCCCTCCCCCACCCCCACACACACAAATCCTCATGTGTGTGTGTGACGCTTTTGTCATGTCTTTGGGTGGCGGCGGTGGTGCCGGTGGTGCCGGCGGTTGGGGGTGAAATGCTTCACTTTACATCACAGCTGCTGCTTTTTCTAATAATTAATTTAAAACTTTTTTCTTTTCAAATTGAACTGCGACCACACACGCACCCATGGCCCCCACCGACACACACACACACACACACACACACACTACATTTCCCCATTGCCTGGGGTCTGCCCCGATGCCCGCCTTTGACTCTAATGGGAAACAATAAAAGGAACAAAAGAACCAAGAAATTGAAGTTCCCTAAATCGCCTGTCTCTTTCCTTTTCTTTTTCTGTCTCTTTGCCTTTCCAGGTGGGAGAAGAAGAACCAAGAAATTGGAGTTCCCTAAGCCCACAGTCTATTTCTATTTCTGTCTCTGTCTCTTTGTCTTTCTAAGAGAACCAAAAAATTGGAGACTCTCAAATCATTGGTCTCTTTCTTTTTCTGTCTCTTTTTCTCTGTCTTTCTAGAAGAGTCAAGAAGTGGGAGATCCTCAAGCCGTCAGTTCCTTTCTTTTTCTGCCTCCCGTCTGTTCTCTGTCTTTTCAGATGGGATGAGTAGATGAAATTAGACGAGGGCTTTGGGTTATTCGTTCTTTATCTGTCGCTCTCTCACTCTCACTCTCTTTCTCTGTCTCTTCGTCTATGAAGAAGATTCCAAAACAGAAAAGAACAGAGGAATTTCGTTTTTGTTTGCTTTGCTGGAAGTTCCCTTTTTCCGTAGCTTTGTCTTTCAGACTTTTTGGTCTTCTCGTCTTCACTCTCTATTCTTTTTCGTTCTTACTAATTACTTTACTACTAAGAGGAACAGAAGATCGAAGGAAGAGCAAGAGAAGAGCTAAGGAAGAGCGGCAGAAAGAGTTGAGGATTGAAGGCTTCATAAACAATCTCTTCGCTTCCCTAAAAGTCTTCTTCTATTTCCCTTACTTTCAGTCCATCAGTTCTTCTGTTCTTCGCTCAATTCTCCCTCCCTTCCTCGATCTTTCCCACCCGCTTTCTCTAGGTTCTTATAAAACTCAACAAGCTTACCCTTAGGCTCTTTTTCATCATTGGTTGCTTCGAATTCTTCTCTTCGTAGATCCCGAAAGACGTTTCCCTGATCCAATTTCTTCTCTAACCATTCTCGTCCTGATTTTACCTGCTTGCCTTTCTTACCCTTACCACTTACCCTTCCCCCTTCACTACTTACGTTTTCCCTAATTCCCTTCTAATTCTCTTCAGTAAGTTGATGTCTCTTTCCACCAGCCAATTTCTTCAACTGTCCTTCATTTTGTCTTTTAAACTAAACCACCCTCCCCTCATATCCTTAATAGCTCAGCTCGGCTATCCCACACACACGCAGGACATTTGAGAAAAGCTCACTAAACACCACTAACCTCAAATGAAGTTTGGGCCGAACAAGAAACTCAAAAGTCTCTTTCTCGGGTGGAAATTAATTAACCCCTTTTCCAAAAGCCCAACCCCCAAACACTCATACACACATGGACGGACGGACGGATGGTAAACAAGTCAACTCAACACTTACATAAATTGCGGAGGTGGGGGTTGATGATTTTCATATGTTTTCGTGGACAAATTCGAATGATTTTCATTTGGCCATTCAGAGAAGGCGATGAAATGATAGGCCGACCCAACAACCGGCCAAGTGGCTGGGCTACCGCAAAACACCCAAAGGTCATGCCAACTTGAACCCTCACCTCGCCCTAACCACACACACGCACACACACGGGCCGGTCAAAGGACAAAAATCAAAACATTCCCCCCGCCCGAGCCGCTCACATTTTGATGGCTTTTGTCCCAAAAGTGAGCGCTTCAAATGCGACAAAATAAACGGCATTTTACAGGACATAATCAGCTGGGCAATGGCAGTGGTGGTGGTGGTTGACCTACGACCCCTGACCCAGCCGGTGGGCCCGCGCGCGCGTGTGTGTGCGTCGATTAAAACATATCCCGGCTGCTGACAAATGCAAATGAACCAATCCAGGCCACCAACTAGTCGACCTAACCCTTGACCCTTTCCCACCCCGGACGGGGCCGGGCAGCCGGGGCCAGGCATGTGGTAAATCTTTGCCCAAAACACTTAACGAGACACGACCCAGACGGTCGCACGCACAACCCTTTCCCCGCCAAGGACAACAAATCCCGCTCAACATGACATAAGTAAGTGATAGCGCTCATGAGCCCGGCCCGCCGGACAGCCGGACAGTTGGGCAGTGCGAGGGCTGATGACGGGCTGGTTAGCTGGCTGTCCCTTTTCAGGATACTCCGAATACTCCGAATGCCCGGCATAGTTCGGCTCAAGGGTGCGTCAGGGACACTCAGACAGTCAGACACAACACACACGCTTGTAAATGCAGATGAGCAGGGTTGAGTTGGGCAAATGGTGAGGTGGTGGTGGCGACAGCATATGTGGAATCGGCTGGTTAAAGAGATTTTCCCTGTTTTCCTGGGGGGTACAAAAATCAAATTAACGCAAAGTCAACTTTTTGTCGGAGGGGGCAGGCCGCAATGAATCGCCAAACAGGATGGCAAGTGGGATCCTTCCCAGAAATATTATTACCGCTAGTTCTCCTGTTGTTCGTTTGCTTGCTTAATTTTGCGTAATTTTCCCGTTTATTTTAAGTGATTTTACTATTTTACCCTTCAATAAACCCAATAAATCACACACACAAGCTCCAAATGATTTACACTTAGAATTCGGAGGAAATATTTAACCATGACTTGTTTTTTTTTCTCGATATCGAACAACTGCCGGAGGCCTCGACCGGCCGGAGTTATTCCGTAAATTTTCTAAGACCTAAAAGATCAATTTTACCCCAACAGAACTTGAGGGTCTTCACTGCGGATCTTTCGGCTTTTCTCTTTTTATCAAGTTAATTTTTTAATTCAATTCATTTTATTCGGTAGGATCTGTTCAATATTATTGTGCTTAACATGGAATAATTTGTTATCTTTTGGTGGAAGTGCTGATTTTAGAGCCTCGAACAGTCTTCAGATTATATCAGGGTAAAAACCTGAAGAGCCCAACGGTAAGAACAATTTTTACCCCTTGACAAACTCTTGAAATCGAAGAGCAAAGTCTCAGCCCTCCAGTCTCCAAAAAGAACTCGCTTCTTATTAAAAAGAAGAATGTATTTCAATTTAATTAGAACTATTTTTTAGGAACTCTCATCTCAGACTAAAAACAGCCCAACTTTAGACCCTTAAAGCCTTCGAAGGGATGCCCTGTACCCTTCGTTATTCCTGGACTTCTAGCAGACTTTTTACCCTCATTTGCTAGAATTTCTTATATTCTCATAATCAGCAGCCATAAATTAGAAAAGAACTCCTGCTCCTCTCAGGTTCTTTTAAGGAAGCCTCATCAAAGGGTCCGTTGGTTTGGCTGTTCTAAAAATCGAATAAGTGATTTTCTGGGTAAGTCCCGGGATCGATGTCTTGTTTATTTTGAAACAATTTATATTCAATTTAGTTGAAGGATTTGCAGGCCACAATCCTCCCCTCTGTTTGCCAGTGAAATCCTTTCGTTACCATTTACATTTTCTTGATTTCGTGGCGCTTCCCCTCAAAAACCCTGTCAACACACCCACACACACTCGAACCATAAGAAAGCCGAGCATATGTGTGGGTGCGTGTGTGTTTGACACAATTCAGGGTAGAAAATCCCTGAAAATTTCCATATTATCGAAGGCGAACTAGCAAACTAAACGGCACCCGCGTCGGACAGGCAGACAGACGGGCCGACAAGTGCGATAATTTGTTGAATTGACTGCAATCGTGTGTGTGACCCACTGAGGGTGCCCCGCCCGGTGCGTGTGTGCGGCAACTTGTTGCATACCCCCAGGCGCTCGCGAAGGCAGCACAAGCCAACCAAAGAAAAGGTCGTCTCGTAGTTCGGCCGGACGTCAAGGCCAACCCACCCACACACACACACACAGAAGGGGGAGGCCGACTGGGAAGACGTTGGCTGGTCGCTGGGCGAGTTGGTCCTTTCGGGCGGACGTGTGCTGTCCGTGTGTGTGGAGGGTGTGTTAATGTATTCATTGCCCTGCCAGCAGCCGGAAGTAGTAGTCAACAAGCCATAAAAACTTAAGAACACCCACACGAGAGACCCAAAAAAAAAAAGGAAGACCGGCAGGACGTTGCCTTTGTTGTTCTCCATATGCTGTCCTCGGCCGTCCTGGCGCTGGGTTGACACGACTCACTCCTGGTTCCGCCGAAAGACGACATGTGTGTGCGGGGGGTTGTGTCTGGGGCAGGACATTTGGCTGGCTGGCTGGGTGTCGTGCGTGTGTGTGTGGGAATTCGAAGAAAGCGTAGGGCGAGCGCAGCCAACTTCACTTGGGCTTGGCCAATTGGCTGGCGGGTGGGGTGTCGGCAGGACGACGCCGACGGCGACGATGGAAACGACCTTGGCCTTACTTTTTGACTTGGCGTGCGTGTGTGTGTGACGGTTGTTTTTTTTTTGGCTGCCTGCCGGACAGACAGCAAGTGAGAAAGAGAGCAAGAAATCTGAGGGTGGGGCAGGGGCGTTGGGCGTTAGACGTCTGCGTTTTTGCTTGTAATTTTATGCGGATTATCACACACACAAGCAGACAGACAGACCGACACACAGACAGACAGACAGACAGACGGGCAGACGGGGGAACAGGGCCGGATGGACACGCAGACGCTGAGCAACTTCAGCAGCAGATTGCCGGCTGGGCGAGCCTTTCCGTCTGTCTGTCTGGCTGGCGGTTGCAAGGTCAAGACTGCCAGCCGCCTGTTGCTGGGCAAGGCCACACACAGACAGGCCGACAGACACCGGAAGTCGAAAGTCCCCGGCAGGCGGTTGGGTGGCCGTGCGGGCAACACGACAAACGGCTCCCCGTCCCCCTGGCCAGGCTGTTGTGTTGGTTGGTTGCTGGATTTTAATTTAAATGCCAGTCCCCCGAAGAAGCCACACAAAAAAATTCAACTTGAGCTTGGGCAGGTCAGCCAACTCCTTCCGGAAGTAACGGGTTCATAATGCACGTCATCACGTGCCGCCCTCGTCCTGTTGGGTTCATAAGTCCCTGGGACGGCGGTTGGTTGGGGGTTTGTGTTTGGGCTTCGACTTACCTTCGTCTCGGCTAAGGACTCGCAGGAGACCACACACGGAAATCTGAAACAAAACGTGGCAAATTATGAGAATTAATTGGGCGAATCAAGAAGTCGTTTTTGTTTTGTAATTATAAATTCGGCGAGTGTGGGAGAGAGTTGGGGGAATTTTAATGGGGCTGTCAATTGGAATCGATCGGGGGGAACTTAAAGGTGGTGGCTGTTTGGTTAGAGGAAATTAGGGGACCAAATAGGATCTAATTGGCTTGTTGGTTTCTTTGGAACTATGGCTGTTTTCCTGGAAGACCCTGGGAGGGTATGCAGGCCTACAGGAATCTTTACCCTCAACCAGATACCTCTTAATTCTTTCGAATCAAGTCCAGTAATTGTATAAAAGTTTTGCCTACAAATCGATAGTGATCTTTGGTTGGAATTCCTTTTCCCAATAAACTACTTAAAAGGCTGTTAAGGTTCCTCAAGAGTCGAATTCGGCTCAATCTTTGAAGAACCCTCAATACCCCTCCGCCTATATCCTATTTTTCTATCATAAATTCCAAATGATTTTAAATCCCTGCTAGGAATACTTTAAATCTTGAGGAATAATAATTAAAATATAATCACAGAACCTAAGCAATCTTCCTATCAAAATTTACCCCACATTACCCTCTTACCTAAATCCTCTAATTTACCATGAATTCCAAATAATTTGAATTCCTTGCTAGGAATACTAAAAATGTTGAGCAAAAAAACTAAACATATAATCGCAGAACCTAAGCAGTCTTCCTTGGAAAACTTACTCCCCACTACCCTTTCCCCTATATAACCTTTTTTTATCACAAATTCCAAATGCTTTCAAATCCTAGCTTGAAATACTTAAAATGTTGGTGAAAATAATAAAAAATTAAATCACAGAACCTAAGAAATCTCCTTAGAAAAACTTACCCCATATTTACCCTTTCAATTTCTGACTTTAAAACTAATTAAGAAAAGTAATCCCGACAGCCTAAGCAGCCTTGCTGACTCTCCCGTTTCCCCACTAAAATATCCTTTATCAGAAGAGTTATTTTTTGAGGTGGACTCGGCGCCCCCTCCCCCGGTTCGTTGTGAGTGGCGTGGCAGTCGAATGAATAATTCTCACGGCTGCAATTTTTCTCATTTCTCATTCATTATGCGAGCAGCGATGAGGATGACGACTCAGTTGAACGTCGTTTTGTATTTTTTGTAACTTTTATTCTATTTACTTGCGTTTGTTTTGAAACCATTGTCAATAATCATTATGGGGCCCGATGGCGGCGGCATATTGCATATTCCCGATTATTATAAAAAAAATGAGAACAAAAAAATAATAATAAAGAATAAATAAATGAGTTCATATTATTAGCTCGTGATATTTGGTTTTTTATTGAAAAAGTTTCCGTTGCGAAACATGGAAATGCAATAAAATTTCCAGCCAACCGGCCACCGGCCACATTCATAGGCCTAGAAAAGCAACCGCCGACCTCGGCCCCTCCCCCCAGCGGCTCCTATTGCCATCTCCGTTGGGCTGGGGGGTTGGGCAAATATTTGTGTGATTTATTCATCTATAAATGCAACGATTGGGCAACCGAGGCAATCGGCATTGGCAGATGACAGGCGACAGGCGATCGGTTAACGGCACAGCCAATTTAAAAATCATCTCACAAAAAAAAAAATACTTATAAAAAGTTAAGTAGAATATTAAAAACAGGGAGCTATAATTTCTGGCTCTGCAACTGTCTGGAGGGTTTCAAATCTACTCAACTGTTAAACTCTTTGGATTAAGGAACTCATAGAAAAAAAGCCCAAGGAGATGTACGGAGAAAATTCGTCTGAACTTTTTAAAGAAAGCAAAAAAAATGAGATTAAAGATTTCAATGAATCTTTTCTAACTCAAAGTGCTCAACTGTCCAACTCATCAGATTTGGAGAGCTGACAGAAGGCAACTACGGAGAAAATTATCTGGACAATTTAAAGACAACAGAAAAATCTCGATCTCTTCTAATTCAATGACCCCAACTGTCCAACTTTTTATAGTTGAGGTCGCAGAACGAAACTTCTGCTAAGGAGGATCAATTTGCAATTCTGTCATTCTCAACTCTTCTGTCTTGATCTGCCCAACTGTTTCCTCTTCCAAATTTAGAAAGAGAAATAGAGAAATTTCCAGCAGCTCCTCAATTTACACCCATGATCTGTCGATCTGTTTGCCCTTTGGGTTCCATAAGCGATACAAAGCCCCCCAAATGACATCTAGAAATTCATATAATAGACTTCTAGAGTTTTAGCCCATTTAATCTTCCGGTTCGCTGGGTTCTTTTGTTGAATTTGGCTTATTTTTTTGGGGGGAGGATCTGCGGTATCTGCGAAAACAATTCCAGTTGGCCGATGAGAATTACAAGCTCAAAATTAAAAAGGAAAAAATTGCATTGCATAGATTACGATAAAAAGGTTTTACACACAAACACACACAGAAGCACACATGACAGCCGGCACAACAATACGGCAATTGTATGGCGGGGGGGAAAAAGGGGTAGTGGCAAAAAAAATCTATAAAAATAAAGAGAAAAAAATTTATAATTATTTTAATGCCGTCGCTGTGAGAAAAGGAAGGCGGCAAAAGTGAAATTGCATTAACAATGCAACACCGACTCGGAAATCCACCCCGAAAAACACTAATCCCGCCGATGGCCCCCACATGGGAGGGAGCCTTCCGTTCCGACACGTTGAAGGGGAGCCGAGTAAGAATAAAAAATGCCACACATACAGCGAAATTATATTATAATTATATTTTAAAATGTTGCCAGCGGCTGCTGACTGCTCCACCAACCAACCAGCCTGACTCCTCTACCAGAGAAGGGGGAGGGGCATGTCAGCTGACTAGCGAACAAAAAAATACATATATTAATAATTTTTACGCTAAAGAAAAAGCCACGTAGAAAAAAAACAAATAAGCTAAAATGACAAGGGGAAAAATAGAAAGGCGTTAAATTTGCCAAAATCAGAATTAAGGAAAGAGACACAAGCAAGCAGAGCGAAGGCGAAATACCCTTTTTTACTAGACCCTTTAAAGGGTAAAGGGTAGGAAAATACAAGAATCATTTAGGATACTGAAATTTCCCCTCGCAAAAGAAGAAAACCTAAAGTTACCCTTTGAAGGGTAAGGAATATAAAATTGTTAAATTTTTCTACATTTCCCTAAATTGAAAACAAATCTTTGAGACTTTGAAGGGTTCATTGGCTGCCAGGGAAAACCATAGCTATTTTTAAGCCGACAGTTATTATTTTCCGGGTGCTTAAAGGGTAAAGGGTATGGGTCATAATAAGACAAAGCCCTCCCAAGAGCTGACCTCTGTTGGCCGTCCCATCTCAGCCTTCGTTTCGCTTCGCTCCGCCTTGCAATTTCCTTGGGCAGTCGAGCGTGCAAAGCAGAGTCCGGCGGCTGGTCGAGTATTCTAACTTTGATAAAAAAACCAAACAAAAATTTTATATAGAAATAAGCAACAAAATATGAAATGTAAAATGACCATAGATGGCCAACGTGTGGAGTAAAGAGTAAACGGCAAAAATATACACACACCTACGTATTTATTTGTATATAAAGAGCGATTGTAACAAGGGGCATAAATTTGGGCAATGCATGCGAATATCGCGTATACGCGATGTTGGGCCGCCGTCGTTCGTTGGCTGCCGCACTGCAGCCAAAAACGTTTAGCTTTAGACGAACGGCATGGGGGCGGCCAAGGGTTAAGCCAACTATAATTTGAACCAATTTTTTCCGTTTCTGGTTTTTCTCAGCTTTTTTTTGTTTGTTATAAAATTTTAATTTCTTTTTGTTTGGATTTGTGTTTTTTTTTGGGGAGAGAATTTTCTGCCATTTTGTTTTGTGTGCTGCGCTTCGTTTTGTGCATTTTTGTACGGTTTGTAATTTATGTATTTATTATTTTTTATTAGTAGCATTTAGTTGAATTGCATGCGGTCCCGACACGCCCCATCCCCGCCACGCCCCTCGCTTCACCGCATGTCCTGCTGCCCAGTTGCCTGCTCATTCAGGTGGCCAGTGGCCTGGCCTCGTTTAGCTTTCGTTTTAGTCTCGGGGTCATGAATTTAACCCCCTGCTGCCGTGTGGTGTTTGCCGCTTTTTTTCGCCCTCCAGAATGCCCATTTTAGCCTATTGGATGGGCTCGCTTAACTGATTTTGGCAGCCGGAATATGAATGGCAATAGCCGTGCATCGTTGGTCTGGCAATTTATTAAAAAAACTGCGAAAAATCTCCAAAATTCCTCACCGTTTATATCGGTCGATTTTATTATCACAGTCATTGAAAGCCGCAAGTACACTGGACGGGGCGATTAGGGAGACTCGCCGCCGAAATTAGTACACAAATTCGAAGCCTTTCTCCCCAAACGCCGTTGGCCCTTTGAATCGCTGGGCTGAGCTTGATTGGTTTGCCCGTGCAGACGATGGATTTATAGCCATCGATAGCGAAGAGAAAGATTGCATTGCTGGAATTTTTTATCCAAGTTTCGGTCTGCAAATTCGCAGGCCAAACGATTGGGAAAGGCCTTCGGAAGGACCCAAATCCCTGCCGTCCCATAAAATGACTTAAGGAAGGGAAGCTTCTGTGGAAGTTCTCAGAAAGTGTGTCAGAAATTGTGGAAGGAAGGGAATATTCAATTGACACTATGGAAAATTTATAGAAGAAAAAAGAAAAGGAAAGAAAGTTAAAGAAAAAATCCAGTAGAGGGTTATGGGAAGTTTTTGGGAAATTCTATTGGGGCCCCAAGACAGAGGCTTCCAAAATTGAAAGAAAGGCTCCGGCGAGTCTACTGGAAGAAAAGTCTTAAAAAATATTTAGTAAGGTTCAAAAATTCTATTTATATAATTTTATCAGTCTTTTGGTAAATTATTTGTGGATATTTTATGCCCCAAATGATTATATCACTCATACGCCATGGAATGGATTGGGAAAGGGGAGAAAAATCAATATATTGCCAGTGTCGGTTGATGAAAGGCCACGAAAACTTGTCTATAATCTAAAATGCAAAAGCCTCAGCTGCTCATATTTCAGAAAACTTCAGTTGCCCGCCACCTAACCTAAGCTCCTTGGCGGCTTTTGTTTCTCTCTCGGTTGCTCTCGCTTTGAACCCAATCACCGCCTAGTATTTCTCACTGAGTGTGTAATAAAAAAATCTCTTCACTACACAACAACAACAGCGACAGGAGCGGGAGCTAAGGAAGGGCAAAAAAATGTAAGAAAATAAATAAAAAATGAAACGCAAATGGCGCTGCTCCCCGAACTCAACAATCTGCGCGCAACTGTACCCCGAAAATAAGAAGGAAAGAAAGAAAATCGCTGAGCAAAATGAGGCCCAAAAATGAAAAGAAATCTAACTACACTTCTAGTGAGCCAGCAACCAGCCCAAAAAACCCACACAGCCGTCGGTCGCTGGGTCGCTGCTCCGTCTCTGCGGCGGGTTCGGTGGTGGGACGGCTGACGCTACACATAACTCAGCTTGATATCGATTTGAATACATAATAATTCAGCGAAACTTTGTATTACAATTTATTTAATGCAAAGACACAGAAGCAACGCGGAGGGGTAAGGCAAGTAGGCGACGTCTGCTCGGCTCCCCTCGACGTCCTGCTTGGCTGGAGGCGAGATTGAGCCGAAATAAAGGGCAGGCGAGTAGTTGAAGGAGGAGCTCCTGGCCTCGTCGTGGGAGTAATATTTTTTGGCACCCCCACCCGCACACACACAGCCACCCACACACTCTGCAGGACTAGCGGGATTTCGCGAAGATGCCGTACAATTTTTTTTTGTCTAAACGCAAAACAAGGCGAACAAAAAATACCCACAGAAAGAGGAGCAGCCGAGGACGAGGGGTGGAGAGCGGGGAGGGCAGCCAACCGTTCAATCAACACCCCATTTGACTAACAACAACAGCAGCCCCGCGTAGGGGGGGAGGGGGAAGGTTGACAGCAGCTGCTTACCCTTCCCCCTTACCCTAGGCGGCAGCGACGCCAGCCGAGCAGTTGGCAGCGCTGTCGGCCGGGCAAACACTATTCTAACGGTTTTTCGCGCTTTGCTATAAAAATATTTTTGAACCGAGCGCGACGCGGGTGGGCGTGGCTGGGCCTGGCGTAGGCGAAACTGTTAGAGCCAAAAGTTTACCCCAAAGCGACCCAAGAAAGGCAACGACGGCGCAAACTTAGTGTTAACGGTCCTCGGAGGAGGCGGGGGGCAGGCGTTTCGGGTTGTGCAACCCAAAAGGCAATGAGGCGACCAACCTACGCGGGGGGGGGGGGGGTCTTCTGTTCGCTGTCTCTTTCTAACGCCGAAATTACCCCTACCCAGAAGCGGGACAAAAAAGAGATACCCAAAAAAGGAATACCAGTAAAAATAAAGAATAATAATCATCAGGGTAAGAAGAGGAAAACTGAAACTTCGCGGCCACGAGCCCAGGGGTCGGAGAGCGGCTCAAAGTATTTGAAACTAAACAGTAAAATAGAAGCAATGAATTAGCAGGACAAAAAGGGACAGCCAACCCGAAAAGGAGACGCGCAAAAAGACCAAAAGACGTGGCTGCTTGGCGGGTTTCAAAAAACTTGTAACTATGAAAATTTTATAAATTTCAGAGATTCCACAACGAGCGAAACGCGGCCCGCTACACAAACGTGCCCTTTGGGTGGCATTGAAAATAAACCGCCACCACCGCCACCCCCACCCTCCCGTTGCTAGACGAGCCACCGACGCGGCGGGCAAGTAGTTTGAAGTCCTGGGCAGTTCCTCTCGTTCTCGTGATGGCTTTGAATGACGCACTCGAGAGGCGTCTGTTTGATGTCCTGTGGCCGAAGTAGCTTCAGGGATACTCGGCCTCCTGGCTGCCACGCCCACTGGCAAGTTGCACAGTAATAACCGTAAACGATGAGCGGAAGACTAAACAGTTTTTCTTTATTTTCCCCAGCTAGCAGGTTGGCCCGCAAAAAGCCACTAACTGAATTGCTCATGAGTGTTGGAGGTTTAGTTTCTTTCCAGGGATTTGAGGAAAGCATAACAAGGAGAAGTTCTAAGGAGTCAAATGATGAAAATGGCAAGCTAAATTTAAATTAATTTGATGGAGAGTTTAGTTTTTTTGTTCAGGAGAAAGTAAACCAGGAGAGAAGATCAAGAGAGTTTTATTTGCAGGGCTCCGAAAAAAAACAGCGGAGAGAATTTGAGAATCAAAGAATTGTGAAGTCAGCTGGACTGAAATGGGTATTTGGGTTCTTTAATGATTGGGATATTTTCTGGGCTCCGAAGAAAGAGCCGCGAAAAAAAGAAGTTGAGAATCAGAGAATTGAGAATTCAGTTGGACTGAAATGGGTATTTGGGTTCTTTAACGATTGGACTAGTTTCTGGGCTCCGAAGAAAGAACAGCGGGGAGCAGTTAAGACTCGGAGAAGTTTAAGTTCAGATTGAGTGGATTTGGATTCTTTAATGATTGGAGTATTTTCTGGATTATTCTAATGAAGTGCTTCATTTTCTTTAATCTTCATCAATGAAAAAGTCTCCTAAGCGGAATTTTGAGGAATCTCAATTCCTCCAGTTCCTAAACCAATATGTACCGATATTTTGCCCTCAATTTTCATTTCTTAGGACAGTTGGCACCCTCTGCCAAAATCAACCACAGGCTTCTTTCGAAGATCTCACGAATCTGAGCTCCTCAAGTTCTCATAACCAAGTCCCGGAACCATTGTCAAAAAATCTTCTTCTCTTTCAGTCTTCAGTCTTTTCTCATGGATCTCACCAATCTGACTTCCTCAAGTTCGCAAAACCAATATCTCCTGTAGTTTTGCAGTTGCCGTTCGGGA
>JBAMCP010001059.1:0-28857 GCA_037075105.1 Lissocephala sabroskyi | reverse complement strand
AGAAACTAAACAAGAGAGGTCAAAGGTCAAATATGTTTTGGAAAGGTCAAAAGGTCATCTACAATGCCCAACTATCAAAATTTGCCTAACAGTAGCCAAACCGTGAGAATCGATTATTGGCGATTAAGGACGAACGACATGAGCTAGGACCGTGCAAAGGACTTCATATGAAGAATAACGCTGAGCAGGAGCTATAGAGACCATCCGTTTCAAAATCGGTCCAGTGGTTCTCGAGATATAAGCGTTTGAAATTTTGTCGACCTCCTGCTGATTTCTGTTCGCCTGGTGATTTTCCCATAAAAATTTGCGAGGGGTCCGATTTCGGTTTTTGGAAAAATCGATTTATGGCCAAACTAAGGCTCAAAATGGAACAACAATAACAACAACAACAAGGAGAGCTCAGTGTGAATGCAAAACAACAACAATTACAACAATTAAAAAATAAGGAAATTTCCAAATTTCTTCGAAAAACAACAACAAAAACAACAATTGCCGGCTACAACAACGGCGGATGGACAGAGAAGATTTACAACAACAAATGCGGATGGAAAGAGGAGATTTCTTAGCCCAAAAATTCAGCTGGCGCCATCTGTGGGCAACAGCTCTAAACTTAGTTGCAGCCGTTGGTAAGTAGATGGCGCCAGTCAGCTGCTTGGCCCAAGCAGCCGGCGGCTGAACGATCAGCGCGAGTTGCGTGCGTTTGTTGCCAGATGGCGCCAGTCAGCACTTTTTAGAGTTTTCTGTTTGTTTTAAACAGCGAAGTGGTTTTATTTTCAGGCAATAATTTTATTGTATTTATTTTATTCTTCTTAAAACAAATTACATAATATAATACAGAATAAACTTAATAAACTAGAAACAAGAAAGACGGCAGAAGTTCGGCTTGGGTCCAGGGTCAATCACAAGGTCAACTGAAAAGAAAACAAGTTTGTTATTAAAAAAATAGTTATATTAAAAAAAAACACAATTTTATATTCAAATAGAAACGCTTCTTCTTCGTTTGTCTTTAATGCAATGGCGATGCTGTGGCTACAAAATGGCGGCCAATGCAACGGCAGCCGGCAGCCGCCAGAGTTGCAGCATCCACGCCCACTTTACCCCCCGCCCCCCTCAGTCACACACACAGAAACCCACTCGCTTGTGATTTCTGATTGGGCGGCTGGGAAAAACTGGCCGAGACGAAAAACTTGTTTGCTGGCTGGGCGTCTCCCCTCCCCCCTCCCCATCGTCTTGGCTTTCCCTTGACCATTTACCGTTTGACAGACACGCAACGGCGAAACCAAAAATTATTGAAAATTGAATTTAATCAAATATGCAAAAAAAAAAGACAAAAGAAGTGAACAAAAAAAATCAAAACCACGAGCACATTTAAAATTCTGTCTGTGCCGCTGTTGTTGTTGTTGTCGATGTTGTTG
Source organism: Lissocephala sabroskyi (assembly GCA_037075105.1). Lineage (NCBI taxonomy): Eukaryota > Metazoa > Arthropoda > Insecta > Diptera > Drosophilidae > Lissocephala > Lissocephala sabroskyi. The sequence goes on along the minus strand of JBAMCP010001059.1, from coordinate 27,442 downwards.
TTGGTGGTTATGATCGTGCTGCTGTTGTTGGCTGGCCGCTGTCGGTTGCTGCTGCGAAAGTGGCCAGCATAAAAAGGTGACGAGAAATTCCCCCGCCCCAAAAAAAACTGAAGCTTCGTCTTCAGTTTTATTGCTTTATTAATGAAAGTTCTTTATTTATGGCAAAGCCTGCGTGTTGTTGGTGTTGTTGTTGTTGTTGGTGGGTTGACAGTTATGCTGATTAAGTTGGCGTGGATGGAAGAATGCGGGGCGGCTGGGCGCGCGTTGACCAACACTGGCGGCTGGCGTGAATTCGCGAATTCCCGTTAGACGCTAACGAAATTTTTAGAAATCGCAAAAGCCCCAGCCCCGCAAATTTATTGATTTCTTCTCGTTTTTTGGGCTGCACCCTTTTCACTTTCAAGGGGGGAGGGGGAGGGGGGGAGCCAGAAACTCTCCTGAGAAGAGATGAAGAATCAGCTGAGCCAGGCGATATAACCAGGAAGTGGGCAGCCCCAAAACCGCTTGAGTTGGCCTCTCTGGTGCCTAACTCAGCTTGCTGTGACCTCCCCCTTCCCCCTTCTCTTTCCCTCTCTGTCTCTTCTTCCCCCTTCCCCTCTCACCACCTTAGAAAGTGTTTAAAAACTTAAAGAAAACTCTTTTTATGTGATTGTGATTCTTGAGGGCTTAATTCTTCCTCCCCCTCCCCCTCCCCCACCTCCTCCCTCCCTCTCCCCTCCCCATTCTAATTGCGTATTTATGGTCTTTAAGCGACGCGTGAGATTTGTGATCAGAAAACCGAAGCTCACGATTTTTGTGTGCCCGTCAGCGATCCGCCCAGGGGGTGGGGTGGGGGGGAGATACCATCAACCGCTGCTGCTGCCTCTGCCTGGTTTATGTTGCATGTCTGCACGCGCCTCGTTGGCCGCTGGCCGGCCGACCGGTTGGGGGGCTTTGAATGACGAGCAGCGCGACACCTTCCACATACCAAGTGGCCGAGTGGCCAATTGGCCTCTGAGGCTGCGTGGCCGCCGCCCTAAAAGATTTTCTTTAATGGCCTCTTTTCCCCGCCCCTCGATTGTTATTCAAGTGTTGGTGCCGCTGCCCCGCCCCGGGTTCTGCGGCTGACTAATCGATTCGAGTTGCTCTTTAATCTTTGGCTAGAAATTTCTGCGGCTGGGAAGAGTCGATTTTGGTTCCCAAGAAAAAACTGGCAAAAAATAACAAAATTATGCGGAGATTCGGTGAATCGACGATGATTTGGGGTGGGGGAATCGATTGCCCGACATTTGGACCGGTTGGCATGTTAGGAATTTGATGCCGTCTATTCGGAGTTCTCGATTTGCATTCGGAGAGATGTTAGAAGAGTCGTATTAAACGTCAAAGAATTCGGAGTTCATTTAGGAGTCCAGTTTGGCTAAGGCAAATCATTCGGAGTAGGAATATAACATTCGGAGTGGGTTTTTAAGCCGAGATCGGGTAAAAAGGGAGCCAAGTTGCCATCATCTCCACTTTCGGAGTGCCCAGGATCGGCTGTTTTAGGTATACAGCATTAGGAAATCTTTCGGAGTAAGTTCATAACATTCGGAGTGGGAAAAAGGCTGTTAAGATGCCATTAACAATCATCATAGCCACTTTCGCAGTGCCCAGGATCGGCTGTCTGGGGTAAACAAAATTCGGAAACCTTTCGGAATAAGAATACGCCATTCGGAGTGGAAAAAGACAGTCAAGGTTCCATTATTAATCATCATCGCCACTTTCGGTAAGCCAAAGATCTGGTTTTTAGGGTAAACCAAATTCGGAAACCTTTCGGAATAAGTATATAGCATTCAGAGTGATTTTTAAGCCTCTTCTGGGATAAAAGGGCAGCCAATTCTTCATTAACTACTCTCGAAGTACCCAATCTAAATTCGGAGTATTTTTCGGAGTATAATTCGGAGTCAAGTTAAACTATATTAACCTTTCGGAGTGACTCACCCGAGTCGTTTTTCGGAGTCCCACCAGCAAGCAGCCGAAAAAAAAGCCCGCTTAGGCATTAAATCATCGAAATTGGAAGCCTCGGATTTTCGGAGAATCTCACAGTTTCACCTGCGGGCACAGCAGCCCCCGCGGCATTGGCAAAACTTTCTTCCGACCCAAGCGACCCGAACGACCCAAGCGACCGCTTTGGGATCAATCACAAGGCAGAGAACTCCGAATTGGCTTTGGGGTTATTAATGATTTGATGTGATCCATTGACCCCAACGAAAGCGCCAAACGAGTTCTTGGCCGAAAAGAAAGCCAAAAAACTCTTCCCCCCGCTTCGTTCACAAAAGATCTAATGAATAATTCAGCGGACTCTGCAGACTCCGACAGACGGACAGACGGGCCAAGAGCTGATATAAAGCGACGCAGGCTGCCGCGTTTTAGTTTTAGTCGCGTGCCCAGCGCTGTGGACGCACCATGAGAATTGGATTCGGAATCGCCCTGCTGGTGGTGGGGGCCCTGGCCCTCTCCGCCGCCGAGACCAGGATCGAGGTGGACGAGAACGGCGACGAGTACGAGCTCAAGCGCTTCTACATCCAAGGACGCCAGCTCAACGGCAGCAAATCCCAATGCGTGGTCACCCGCCGCAAACGCAGCAGCCGCAGCTCCTCGGCGGCCGTGGCCAATGTGGTGGTCAACTCGCAGAAGGTGACGCTGGCCGAGGCGGGAGCCATGGAGCATCGCGAGGGCGACTTAATGGTGGCCCAGGAGGAGCCAGCCGAGGAGGACATGGAGGCCCAAATGGACGAGGAGGAGGAGGAGGCCAACGATGAGGAGCAGCAGGAGGACGAGGACTCCGACCAGCAAAAGGCCAGCGAGTCCTACGTCCCTGCGGCCTTGGCTTTGCCTTTGGCCCAGCGTCCCCTCACCCAGCGGGTGAGTGTGGTGGCTGGAGCCGCGGCCGCCACCAATGTGGACGGCGAGGCCGGCATTGTGGTGGTCCAGGGCCATGAGCCGCCCAAGGTCAACCCCGGCACCCATGCGCTCTTCGAGCTAAAGCCTGTCCAGGCCGACGGCCCGCAATACTTCGAGTACGGCGAGGACGAAGAGGATCCCGAAGGAGACTACGCCGAGGGCGGAGACTTCGACGAGGATTTGTTCTTGTACCCGATCGAGGGCGGCCAGGACGAGGATGGCAGCTACGACGAGCACATCCTCACCGAGGACAGCCCGGTGACCACCTCTGCCATTTGGAGCACTGGCGACGACTCGGACATCCACCCGGTGATCAACGAGCCCAACAAGCGGCCCCCGCGCCCCAACAAAAACAACAAGAACAAGAACAAGAACAAAAACAAGAACAAGGGAAACCGCCGGCGACGCCCCAACCGCCGCCAGCCCATGAAAAAGAGGAAGCAGCAGCGGCCCACTAACAACCGCCGCCCCCACCCCGCAGCCCTGGAAGGATCCTCGGCCGATTTAGACGGCCTGGACCAGGCCCCGCCCAAGAAGAAGAAGCAGCAGGCCCAGGCGGTGGCCAGCGTGAGCAGCGACGGTCAAGTGGCCCAGGCGGCCGTGGTGGCCTCCACTGGAGCCACCTCCGCTGTGCCGGCGCCCACGAAGAAGAAGCAGAAGAAGCGCCGCCCCAGCGAAGCGCAGCCCGTGCGCCGCCGCCAGCAGCAGCGGCCCAAGAAGAAGAAGCAGCAGCGGCCCAGCTCCTCGGCCGGGCAGCCCAGCAAGCGCCGCCGCCGCCCCTCCTCGCAGTCGGTGGGCGGCTACCGCCGCCGTCGCCCGCAGCAGAAGAAGCGCCGCCAGCAGCAGCAGCAAAAGCGACGCCGCCAGCAGCAGCGCCGCCGGCGCCAGAAAATCCGCCAGCAGCAGGACAATTTCTGGGGCGACGAGCCGATCGTCAACTGCATTTACATCAACAAGGATCCGCCGACCACCACGACGACGACGGCCCGGCCTTTCTGGAATATCCTGGGGCGGGAGGCCAGCCAGGATGTGGAGGAGGCTGATCCTGCGGCCGAGCAGGCCGTGCGCCAGGCCATTCGGGCGGGCGAGTTCGGGGCCAGGAAGCGGGCCAACCTGAAGTTCGTTTCGTAGGGTTGCCACCCAGCGAATCCTTTTTTTTTTTGCATAGGCTAAGATCCTATTTATTTATTTATTTTTAAACGACCAGGATTTTTTTTTTTAATTAAACTCTATTTCCATTGATTTTCTTGGCCGACAGGACGACACACAAAAAGTGTGGGTGTGTTTGGTTTTTTTGGGGTTTCAGCCATTGAGGGCAAACACAAGGGCGGTTTTTACGCGTTCATCTGTGGGGGGGGGGGGGGTGACTGACGCTGCGGCATTTCCGCGCCGTCCGGCATGCCAAATGAGCTTGTGTGTCCTGCGCCTTTAAATCGATACAGGACCGCCGCCAAGGACCCGCCCCGCCAGCTCAACTTGCAGGTCTTCGGCCCAGGACATTTGCGACAACTTCGGCGGCTGTCGGTCGACTTTGTGCGTGGCCAAAGGACAGCGCAGCCCAAGGAGCCCGGCAAAAGTTTTTATGGTCAGACCAAAAAAACGTTGCATACTTTCGGGGCCAGGCGGAAAAACCCTCAGCGGAGAATTGGGTTCCGTTTGGGTTCAGCCAACGGCCGGGAATTCCCACCCTCTGTCTGATTGGACAGCTTAAGGATATTTTTCTATAGGAACCGTGAGAAGAGTTTATGAAATTCAAAGGCAATTAAGAAGGCCCCTCCGAAAAGCTTGCTTTAATTTTTTTTTGGCTTTCGTCTTTCTGCGAATTTCTGCTGGCCTGTTCCGCTGGACAGCCAAGGCAAAAGGTCAGGGGAGGGGGTGGGGGTAACCGGTCAGCAAGACTGGTTTAGGGTAGAGCTCAGTTTTGAATTCTGAGCCTTAAGCAGCCGGCTGGCGAATAATTTGATAGGATCGTCGTCTTCAGAAATTAAATTCTTAGCTTCTTTCAAAGAAGAATCCCAGAGAATGTTAGGAACCCTGAGACTCTTTAGTTTAAAGAGCGAACCAACTTTCGGATAATGGAATCTAGAAAGCCCTGAGATGGTTAGGAGCCCTGAGAACTTTGACTTATAAAAACAAACTAACCAGCCAACAAATGGAAGCCAAGAAACCCTTAGAAACGTCAGTTTATAGATCGATAATGGAATCTAGGAATCCTTAAGAAAAGTTCGCTTTTAGAACAAAACCAACCAACCAACAAATGGAAGCCACGAATCCCTGAGAAACTTTAGTTTAAAGAGCGAACCAACTTTCGGATAATGGAATCTAGGAATCCTTAAGAAAAGTTCGCTTATAGAACAAAACCAACTAGCCAACAAATGGAATCCAAGAATCCCTGAGAAAGTTTCCTTCCTAACCAAACTTCAAAAGAATCCTGAAACCCACAACAGAATCTTCTCAGCTCAGCTTCTTTGGCGACTCCATAAACATTTTCCCTAACCCAAAAAGGACACTTTTTATGGAATTAAAACCCTGACTCGTTGGGGTTCTTTAGTCGTCAGGACTCTCGATTTCAGCCGTTCCCACGGCTGCTGCTCGACTGCCTCTCCTGTCTCCCCGTCTCTGCGTCTGTCTGTCTGTCTGGGTGGGTGGGGTGGCTTCGATTTCAGTCACCCCCAGCGGCAGGCAGTGGGCAAATATTTACACTCCTGCCGGGCGGGCTGGTGGTGTGTCCTTGTGGGCGTCTGTGCATTTTTTACTTTATGTAATTAATAATTGAAATTGAGGTCTTTGGACTTTGGCAACTTTCTGACGCCGCTCCAGAAAAGGACACAGCTGTGGAGGCGTCCCCGCCAAAAGCAGCCGGCCCGGGTCATTGGCAGGACCACAATTCGAAACGGGTCTTAATTTCTTTCTGCGGTTCAACTTTAAAATAGAACGCGCGGCCGACCGCGGCACGGGCCAAAAACCCAGAGACAGAAGCAGCCACCGTCGACGTCAACAGCGACGCCGGCAGCGACGCCGGCGCAGCCCTAACCCCCTACTGATTTATGGCAAGGTATTGATTAAGGTGTGAGCGTGGCGAGGGCAACCCTCGGCCTCGGTTTTTTACGCCAGTTGCGGCGGTTCGGCGGCTGACGCGCTGACAGATCGCCAAGCCAACAGAACGCGGGGCACACGAAAAAGACGCGGGCCAGGCTGCGCCAAGGAGCAGATGTTTTCGTGGCTCTCTTGTGGTTATGCAAGGATTGGTCTTCGTCCTGGGCGTGGGCGTGAATGGGATCGCGGCGAAAGGTGTTCCTGCCGTCCGTCTATTTAGTCATAATTGTGTGGGTAATTGGCCAGGGGGCGGGGGAAGGAGCGGCCGTCCAAAAGAGCCATGAAAAATTTCAATTTGCCGCTTTAACTCGCGCCGATCCCAAAGGTGCTAAGGACCCGCCAACTGATCCACCGAGATTTTGATTGATGGCTGGAGATCTTCTCCCAGCGCAGATGGGATCCACGTGGAGATGAGTTTTCATTAAAACTCAGACAGTCGTTAAGTTCAGAAGGCCAAAGGAAGCAAGTCCTTTAGTTGATATTAACAGCTGAACAGTTGGGTAGATGCACAGAAGGACAAGCATTCAATTTCTAATTTACTTTTAACGATAAAACCAAGGGAAACTTCTGGGGGTCTCCTTCCTTAAGAAATTGTTATGTACCCTTTACCCTTTTCCCAGAACGCGAGATCTGAAGGTGCTAAAGACTTCATAGTCGACTCTACGAATTTTAAATTAATGGTTCGAGATTTCCTTTCTAGAAAGTTGAGCAGATTCCTCGAGAACACGCAAACTAAAGAGCTGAGTTTTCGTCATTAAGTTCAGAAGACCAAAGGGAGCAAATTCTTCACTTGAGACAGTTTTTTAAAACAGTTGAACAGTTGGACAGATAGACAGAAGGTCACATAGACAGACCTTTACGATTACCTTTACTATTCCTTAAAAAACTGTTATGTACTCTTTACCCTTATCCCAAAGCGCTTGATCCGAAGGTGCTAAGGACTCGCCAGTCGACTCTACAAGACTTTTATTCGATGCTATTAGGCAAGATTCTTTGAGAATTCAAAAACTCGACTGAGCTCAACTGAAAACTTCAGTCATTAAAATCCAGAAGACTGAGGGAAGCTGCTTCTTCCCTTCAGCCAGTTGATAAGAACAGCTGAGCAGTTGGGCAGATGGACACATAGACAAACCTTAACGATAAGCACACGATAAACTTCTGGAGGTCTCCCTTCCTTAAGCAACTGTTATGACTTCAGAGACCAAAGAGCTGAACTGGAAACTTCAGTCATGGAAATCCAGGAAGCCAAAAGGAAGACCAATGGAAGCGGCGGCTTCACTTCAGACAGTTGAACAGATAAACAGAAGGACAAATAGACAGATCTTAGCTTTGAGAAGACGGTAAACTCCTTTTCTTTTCTCTTTTTCCTTAAAGTACACTTTTTTACCCTTTACCCTTTGGCCAAACAGCGAGGGTATAAAAATAGAAATTGTGGGTTAATTGGGAAGTTAGGAGAAGAAATTTAAAGAAAAGTCTTCAATTTCTAAAAAGCTTAAAAAAATAAAGAAAGTCGAGCTACTTCCTTGCCCAGGATATAGGTTACTCACTGAGGCGATGCCAGGGTCCTTTGAATTAACAACCCGCGATCGCTCACTGGCCAAATAGAAATCGTAAGAGGCTTTGCCAGTTGCCCAGCAGTCTGCATTGTCCTGTGGCAAGGATGCTGGGCCGATAACAAAGGCAAGCCGGTCATCAAGTTAATTACAAAGCGGTCGGCGGTCGGTCCTGCCAGCGCACGCGCCAAATTGGGGCCAAGAACCGGCAACGCTAACAGCAGCCGGCCTGCCCGTCTGTCCAACTGTCCGACTGGCCGGCTGGCTGGGCCGTTAACCGCAGCAGTCGAAATGCAGCTTGCAGCGCAGAATTCCTGGGGACGACGAACAGGTAGGAGAGGCCGATCGATTGTTTTGTGCGCGCCGCGTGTCCTGCGGCAGGATGAGGCTGGTGTGATGATGTTGCAATTGCAACAAGGGGCGCCCCACATACAGATGTGCCCCGGTGGCGCGTGCCCCTTTTCAGTTGCCTTATTTACGATCCTCGAAGGATGCCCGCCGTTGCACCTGTTCGTCCCTATTAGGACCCCCATAAAAGGGACTCTAGGGGTTCAATGCTCTGGCAGCATCTCTGCCGCTTGCCACTGCCACATGTGGCGGGCTGGCGGCTCTTGTTTTTTTATAGGGAAAACCGAAAAAGGAAAACCTGCGGGACGCGCGCAATTAAAGAAAACAGAAGACCCCGCGCGCCGGAAGTCAGTTAGCCAGAAGCGCGGGCTCTTGGCCAACTGCCTGGGCATCTTTTCTCCCTCTTTCCATTTCGTGCTGTTGCATTTCGCGCTTGAGAGGGCACGTGGCCCGGCTCCCTCATGACACTTTTGGCCCGGCCAAGACGGGGTTGCTGCGCGGAGTAATCTACGATCGCGGCGGTCAGGTGGCCCGGGGGAATCATCCCCTCGGCGTTGACAACGGCGACGTTACCAGAAATGAAGCCTTGCCCTCAAGACGGAGCGCTGCCCGGCGCGCAGCTGGCCTGGTTCTTGGCCACTTGGCATCGGTTGAGTGAGCCAGTTGATGGGCCGGTCGGCCGGTTGGCTTCTTGGGCGCGGTGACATCGCCGCCCAGGGGCTGCTAATCTGACCAGCGTCAGCTGGAAGAGTTGACGTCTCCGGATAATAAGGCACGGCGGCCAGACTTTCGGCCGTTACAGGCGGCGGCTCCTTATCAGCGCCGACGGCTTTCTTCGCGCTCCGCTGAGCAAATGGCGGCCTCTTCAGCCGGCAGAGAATTTCGGCGCGCGGTTTTATCGCAGACGCCTCGCCATGCGGGCGGACTGGGGGGAGACTGGCGGCGATAAGGCGGCCAACACCTGAAAGTTTCCCCCCAAAACGTGAGAAAATCTTGGGGCCACACATTGGGGTACAAAATTCATTTACCACTCCCACAACCTTCAATCAGGACTTTGTCGAGAATCCAAAGGCAGGACCAAAGCGTTTGAAAATGTAGAAAGAGCGCGAGTTTTGTTTTCAAGGGGATCGACTCGGCTTCATGGCTCCAGTATGAATTCTACGTTGAGGAGTATGGGCTAGGGTAAGGGGTACAAAGGTTGGAATTCATTTCTTTAGCAGGTGTACATGGATTCTTCGCCAGGACCTGGAGAGGCTTAAACTGCTTAACGATTATAACAACGCGAAGGAAGAACTATGCGATTTATACTCCTCAATTCATAGGTAGAAATTGGGGTATCAAATTGGGTTTGTCTTTTATTTCACAGGCTCTGCTAAGAAAACAGCGAAGCTTTTGTTGGGTCAGAAAAGGTATTAATCTTTTGATTCTAGCGAAAAGTCTGCGATGGGTGTATGGGGCATAAATTTGGTTCTCAAAGTGGGACAACATCTGCTTCCCCACCAGAAGATGGAAAGGAATCCAAAGCCAAATAAGCTTGACTCCGCCCCTTAGATTCTTTTTGGGCTATTCCGCAAGGGAGCATAGGAATTTAAGGGTTAATCTTGGAGAACTTTGGCTGGGATCTTGAAATATAAAGTTGTCTTTTGTAATGAGAGAACTGAGGGTCCAGGAAATTCAATTAAAAAAAAACAAATCAATAAGAAACAAGAAGATGAGAAGAATTCGTGGGGGTAACTTCGTTCAAGACCCACAAGCTGACCTCACCTACAAAGGCAACCAAAAGTCAACCATTTTCAATAGAACTTAAAAAATCTACTGCTCTTTTAAGTCGCCAGCGAGTTGCTTATTCCGCGTTGAGAAAAAGAGTATTTAAGGCAAAATTTAGGACACTTCAAAAGCCCTTAAAATAAAATACAAATTCTCGTTTTTCTTGCAGTTTAAGAAACTTTATGTCTTCCTCTTTTTACCCCTTTTAAAGATCTTCTGATGGTTTTTTTTTAAGGCAAACTGCAAATTGCAATGGGGGAAAATAAAAGTGAGTTTGGTGGCCATAAAAATGCGATCATCGCTTATTTTTCGTTTCTGCTCTTTTACTTTTCCTTTCATATTCGTTTTTTGTTTTCTGTGTTTTTGTTATTTTCGGGGGGGTGGGGGCACTTTTTGGCCGTGTGTACCAGTTTCATGGCTTGCACGTGATAATTGAGCCGCCTCCGGTTGCATTTTATTTTTGTTTAAATGCGAAATGCGAATTTGTTGGCATTTCGAATTTGCAGGAGGAGTTTATGGGTTTGCTAAGGAGGAAAAAAGACAGGAATCCTTAGAGCAGAAGTCTTGTATATAAAAGATCTCAAGGAAGCAATCTGAGAACTCGACGAAATGGTCAGGATTATTGAATATTTGGTTCCCTTTCGTTCCTTGCTTTTTAGACTCTTTAATGGACTTAAGAAATGCCTTTTATTTAGTTGAAAGGAGAGCAGATTTTTCCCGATATTAAGGAAGTTTATGATTCAAATATTTGTGAATATTATTAGAACGTTTTCAAAGCCTTTGATAAGGAGAAAATTATAAGACATTTTCGTACCTTCACTCAGTTAAAAGAGAGCCAATTTCTTTGCTTGTCTCCCCTTCAATTGAAACATTTGGGAATTTGTTTATTTGCCTACCAAAGGCTTTTTTAAGGAACCGATTGTAAGAAACTTTCATAGCTTTCATAATCGCCCTAAACTCAGTTTGAAAGAGAGCAGATTTGTCACTTATCAAAGAATTATTTGGAATACTATTTATGGCTCTTTGGGGAATATAGTTTATTCTGTACCAAAACCTTTCTTAAGAAACCGATCTTAAGTCATTTTCAATCCTTAACTTTGGTCTAAAATTAAGGCAGATTCTTTTCTTATTTCCCTTTTAATTGAAATATTTGGGGATTTGTTTATTTATTGCCTACCAAAGGCTTTCTTAAGAAACCGATTATAAGACATTATCATACCTTTCATAATCGTCTTTATCTTAGCTTAGATTCCTTCACCTTTCCAAATATAATATCAGTTTGGAAATATTTTTCAAGCCTTTGCTTCAGAATAGATAATTCTTTTAGCTTTATATTATTTCCAGGATTCCAAGATTTCAGTTCTTTATGGATTTGTCTGTCTCTCTAAATTTGATCCCCAGCTCTACTTTCAAGTTAGGGCATCTAAAAGTCGGTGAGTGGGGATCCGAGGGGCCTGTGCGTTTGGCTTATCTTCGTTTGTTTTGTGTCTTGAAATTTCGAGCATTATGAAAAATATTTTGATGCGGATTTGGAGGCGAGCGCAAAGCCGGCCGGACGGAACGGACAGACCCGCGAAATTCCCTCTACCGTAGCCTAAAAATCGCCCGCTCTTCCTGGTGGGAGGCGGGGGCCGATCATGTGGGTTTTTCGGTTCGATTTTGCTGCACTGCCGGAAACTCTTAGCGAAGGAAAGTTGGTTAATAAAACGAACAGATGAAAAATTGCGGAACCGCTTCCTCTTCCCCGACAGACGGCAACGGACCGCAGACTCCCAGGGGCGCGGGGCAGGAAATGCCAGGCTTTGTCGTCTGGCGCATGAAATGCAATTAACAGGATGTGTTTTCTGGTTTTTTGTCTGGCTGCAAATGCCACGGCCTCTGGGAGAACCGCACCCACAGGCAGCCCACGAAAAAACGCAACCCCGAAAGCAGCCAACCCCTCGCGGTGAGCGTTAAAAGTCACAATTAAGCGCGGCATCGCCCACAAGCATAGAGTCCTGGCAGAGTCCTGGCCACGGCTGTTGACTTTTGGGCGCGGCAGGATCTTCTCGCGAGGGTGTTTCGGATGATGTAATCCTGGAAGTGTTGGCGCCAAAAGCGCCGGGCCCACAGCTGCTGGCGGGCAAACAAGTTTGATCCTTGGGCTCCCTTTGGCCAGGAGTGTGCGCGCCAATGCTGTCGGACATGACATAAGAAAACAAAGGAACCGACAGACACAAAGGCGGCGGGATGGTCCCGTTTCGGGATAAAAGGACACACTGACCAACGGTCAGAAAGTTCCCAGCAAATGAAACTTGAATGCTGTCCGCCGTCCGCTCTCCTTTGGCCCGCTAAGTGGCCCGGCCTGCAGCTCCTTGACCATTGTCCAGGCGAAGGGTGGGTTCCCCCCTCCCTCGTCCTGAAAGGGTCAATGCAATTTTCTTGTCTATGCCCCGTGGCCTCTGCCGTTTGCTCTCATTGTAATGAGTGGCGTGGCCCTTCGCCCCGCGCAAATGCAGCGCGGCCAGGATCTTGGGCGATGGTCAGTCGGTCGGTGGGTTGGTTAATTTACGATCGACCCGTTTCTTGATCCGGTCGACCTCATTTGAATATTATTGCCTGGGCTGGTCAGCGGGATCTTGATTTGTGCCTGTGAAATTGCTTGGCTGTTGGGCGCATCTCCTTGCAGATCCTTGGGCATTACACGCTTGACCAGTCGGTCGTCCTGCCGGCCGAACTCATATTTCATGGGGTGGCCCCGGCCGGCCGGCCGGCCAACATGCGTATTACAATTTGATCCGGAATTCTTGGTTGATTAGAATTTGTTTTATGACTGCGTAATTTTTCTTGCTCTCGTCCTCGGACTTCGCCTGGCCGTTAAAATTATAATTTATGGGTCCAAACTGACCGCTCCCTTCCCTTCCTCCGGGCGCGGCCTTGGGTTAATGAGCATTTGAACTGTTTGCCAGGACATCCCCGTGGGTTCCGCGCCTCAATTCCGCTTGATTAACTTAAACTAATCTCTTAGATTTTCAAGGAATCACAGCGATAAGGCGGAAGGAATGATTCCTTAGAAAAACCTACTAAGATTCCCAGGGAAATGTCTCTCAATCGAAGGAAGCTTCTTTGAAGATTGCGGAACGGAAAGACACGAAGGAAGTTTCTCAGCGATGAGACGGAGTTGATATTCGGGGAACTTCAGAACGAGTAGAATGGATTCCTTAGAGAGGATGTACTAAAATTCCCAGGGCAAAACTCTCAATTGAACAAAGTTTCCTTAACGATTTTGGAACTGAAGGGTAAGAGGAAAGTTTCCTTAAAATTCTCAAGATAAATAAGAAATGCAATTGAAATTTCTTCCTGAGTTTTCTGCGCTAGAAGCTAAGGAAAGACTATAGATATTTTTAGAGAGCATCGCTCAGTCTTAGACTTTATCTTAGAAAGCTACGAAGATTCCCAGGGAATGTCTTTCAATCGAACAAAGTTTCTTTAACGATTTTTGAAGAATACAAAGAAAGTTTCCTTAAAGTTCCCAAAATAAAGAAGAAATGCAATTGGAATTTCTTATCTCGGTTATTTTCCTAAAATAACTCTTGTTTTTTCTGTGCTGAAAGATAAAAGAATATGGAAGATGGACAGTCTTAGACTTTGCCGATAAGACTCTTAGGATCTACAAGGTGAGGCGGAGTTGATATTCGGGGAACTTAGGGATAGATTCCTTAGAAAAGCTATTGAGATTCCCAGGGAATGTCTTTCAATCGGAAGAAGCTCTTTTGACGATTTCGGAAAAGAAGAATATGAAGAAAGTTTCTTTAAAGTTCTCAAAACAAAGAAGGAATGTAAGTGGAATTTCTTCCTGGGTTTTTGGGCTCGAAAATATGGAAGAACTATGAACTATTGGACTCTGCTAATAAGATTTTTAGGATCTACAAGGTGAAGTGGAGTTGATATCTGGAAAACTTAGGTATAGATTTCTTAGAAGAGCAACTATGATTGCAATTCAACAAAGTTTCCTTAACGATTTCGGAACAGAGGAATACAAAGAAAGTTTCCTTGAAGTTTCCAAAATAAAAAAGAAATGCAATTGAAAATTTCTTTTTCGCTTATTTCCCCAAAGAAACCTGAGCTTTCTGTGCTCGACGATATGAAAGGAATATAAATAGTTTTAAAGATCTTCGATCAGTCTTAGACTTTGCTGATAAGATCCTTAGGAACCCCAAATAACCGCCGCTGACCTGCCTGTTTCGCAGGACTTTAAAGTAGACAAGGAAAACAACAACTTTAATGAATTTAAAGGACACTTAAGGAGTGCCACAAAAGGCTTCCTGTGAACAGCATAAACAACAAGGAGTAAAATACTTTAAGGAATTCTAGGAGCAGGCTGCTCTCCTTCAGTGCCTCGAAACAAAAGCGGACCTCGCGCCCTCAGCATTGCATGTCCTTTAACGGCTTTTTCGCTCTCTCTCTTCTCTTGCTTCCCCTCGAGAAAACTAGAGCAGTCGGCAGCGAAGCCTGACGTTCCCAAGGATTAAACTGCTGGGCAGTAACGGTCAGCAGAAATGAGCAGCGCGAACGAGCGACAAGGATCTGCGCCATTTTTAAGGGGTTCCAAGGAGCCACCATTGGTCCAGTAGAAAGTTGAGAATTTCCTGAGATTTTCAGCCAAAATGCCGGCCAACGCCTGCCCGGGCCATTGAGATCAGGGGTCCGCAGGACCTTTGCACAGATCAAAGTCCAAGGGCAAAATACAAAATTCAATTAATTTTACCCCGGAAAGTTCAGAATTTTCGAGAGCCCATTGGACCGCTGGTCACCGCGACCAGCAACCCCTAAAGGACCTCAGCTCACCCCAACCCAGCCGACCTCCTTGGCAGCTCCGTTCTCAGACAGGACAGCCGAGAAAAGGTTAAGCCGGCAAACAGGTTTCGCCAGGACTTTGGCCTTCTTTTGTCTTGATTTATGCGATCGCCCGGCCGGCCACCCCGCTCCCTAAATAGAGCACTCCCCGGAGATCCTCGAGATGCTGCGGCTGCGGATTGAGATCTCGTGCGTGTTAAAATCCTGACGTCCTGTGTTTTCCCTCCCGGTGGTGGGCATTCCCAAAGCGATTAATTGGGCAAGCCGGGATGACCTCTCGCCCAATTAGTCAGCTGCTGTTGATGGCCTGACCAACTGATTGATATGCATCCATTAACCCGGCCGTCCGGCCGTCCCGCCCTCGGAGTCGAGTTCTCGAGTTTTGGTTATGATTTCGACACGATCCGAAATTACGGGGCCGTCGCCCAGGAACACGTTTGAGGGGCCGCCACAATTTCAGCATCATCGCGCGTTCTCAGCACCTTTTGACCCGCGAGGCGGCCGGCGGTTTTATGGCCATAAAAAGCGGACAAATTTGGTCAGCAGTTTCCGTTAGCGTGTCATCGCGTCTCCAGCCGAGTTTTGGATAACTTGGCTCGTTTTGGTCAAGTGCCGCGGCGGCCATAATTCATTTGGCGCGCCGGCTCCCAAAACGACGAACAATGAAATTTAATTATGTGTCACTAACCGCTCAACATCTGTCTTGCCGGCTTCCCGAGAGGCCGGCAATCATTTCGAGTTGGGCGCCAAACTGCCGCTTCCCAAACGAGTACAGTTTTGTTTTTTTGTGTTTCTTGAAGTTTCAAAACTCAAAGGTTCTCAAGAACTACCAAAGAGATGGGGCGTCGGTCGGCTACTGGAAATGAAGACGTTGAACTTCGAATCGAAGAAGTGAGACAAAAACTAAGCTGAGGATCGGCTGATGATTCCCATTTTAAGTTGAGATTGGATGACAAAAACCTCGCAAGTTTTTAAGAACGAAGGAAAGGAAAGGAAAGACGTTGGACATCAAGAAAGTCAGACTCAAAGGCCACTGAAGATCACCTGATGATTCCCATTTCACGTGGAGAAGTTGAGATTGAACTGCCCAAAAGCCAACCAAGCCCCCAATAATGATTGTATAAGGTGGAGATCGGCTTCTGGTGAGCTTGGAGAACCCTGACTCAAAGGCCGCTGAAGATCGCTACATGATTCTCATTTCAAGTTGAACTTCGAGTCGAAGAACTTAAACGCTGAGAAGTTGAAGAAGTTACTGCTTAAAACCACCCAAGTATTCAAGAACGGAGGAAAGGATTGGGAATCGGCTACTAAATGTGAAGGCATGAGTATTGAATCGAAAAAGTGAGACAAAAGGCCATTGAAGATCTGAGATCTGAAGATCGCTGAGATTCTTATCTCAAGTTGAGCTTTGAATCAGAGAACTGAGACTCTGAGACTGTCAGGAAACTTTACCCCTTCCTCATTTTTAAATTCTTTAAAGCTTCAACGGAAACTCTCCCTGTCCTTTCTCTCTCTCCCCTCCTTGTGGAGATTTACTGGCTCTTCTTTGCCCGATTGGCAGGAAATTTCCAGCTAACCCGAAAACCACTGCTGGCTTTTGATGGGCTCAGATTTTCCTGAAGCGCAGTGGACAGAGGAAAATGCGCGCAGCCGCTTCCTCAGCAGCAGAGCTGGACGGCCAGACAGTTGGACGATTGGACGGTTGGGCGGTTGTGGATTTTTGTGTGTTTAATTACAAAAGTTGAGAGGCGCAGATGCCCCGGCGTTGCATTAGCAGCAAATCAAAGCATGCAACACACTCGCCGGCCAGCGAAAGAGCAAAACGGACAGCCGCCAAATAAAAATTGTTGCGCCATTTTTCAATTATGAAATTTCTTCTGTTTTTTTTAGTGATTTTGGAGCACCCAACTGGCGGGCGAGTGTCTGGGGCGATTATATAAAGCAAAGCGAGCGTAAATCATAAAAAACAACAAAAAACAAAAAAAACGAAACCAAGAAAACCAAAAACCAAACCAACGAATTGAAATCAACAGCTCCGCTCGGCTCGGCTCGGCTCCGCTCTGCTCAAAGTTGCCGCCAAGTATCTGATAGATAGAAAAATTGCATCGCAGCGCGTGCCAAAAGCTGCACTGCTCGAGCGCGCAGCTGTCCGTCTGCCCAACTGTCCGTCTGTCCGCCTCCCGACGGCTGCAGTTAAATTGTTGGCTCATCGCGAAGATCGGCGGCAGCAGCAGCAAAGACGCCACCACAAATGCCAGCGGGGGGGAGGGGAAGGGGCTGGTCTAAGGGGCTGGCTGTTGTTTTTATTAATTACACACACACACACACACACACACAGACAGCCCGCTGGGAGGCGGTGACGGCAGCAGCGGCGGCGGCGTCTTCTTCGCTTCTGCTGGTTGCGCATGCGCCGCAAATTTGTTGCATTTATGCGAGATATTTTTCATTATTATTATTATTTTTGTAGTTTTTTTTACGTTTTGATTTCATTTCGTTTTTGCTTTCAAACCGCCCGACCAGCAGCTGTAGGCGCCCCTCCGGCAAGGGAAAAGTATTTCAGTTCCTAGGAAATAAAATCGCAAGCAGCCGGCAAAAAAAACCCCAAAGATTCCGAACTCCAAGCTCAATGATAATGCAGGCTTATTTCTGATATTAAAACATATTAGGGTATGGGGGATTAAGGGTAAAAACTAGGTATAAAGCAAAGGGTAAATTCGGTTGTTCAGCTTTTTATGTTATTTACTCAAGACCTCAAGACCCCAAGAGTTTTATAGGATCTGCAGACTGATTTCAGATACTAGGGTATGAGGGACTAAGGATAAAAATTAGTTATAAAGCAAAGAGTAAATTCGCCAATAAATTTCTCTAAGACCTCAAGACCCCAAGAGTTTTAGGGGATCTGCAGCTGATTTCTGATACTAAAACATAATAGGGTATGAGGGTCGGAGGGTAAAAATCAGTGATTAAGGGTAAATACGGTTTTCAGCAATAAATTCCCCAAAACCTCAAGACCCCAAGAGTTTTAAAAGATCTACCAAGTCTCCCTCACTTTTTTACCTACACTGGGTATAAAAATCTAATTCCTTACCCCCTCCCCCTTCCACAGCTTCTCTCCCATCCATACCCTTGCCGGCGATGGCAACCCTAAACACTCAAATCAACTACCTAAAGTGTTATCAGATGGCGATTTGCATTCCCTACCCTGTCCAATTTATTTTGGCTTGCTCGGCTCGGTTACCCTTTTTTCGGTTAACGAATTTACCCACACGACAGTTGTCGGCTGGGATTTGTTGTTGTTTGGGGTGTTGGTTGACTTCCCGAGACAGGGCCAGCCCGCGGTTTCTATTCCTGGCCAGGCAGCACGCCTAAAACATCACGTGGCGCTTCAATTTACCCTCCGCCTCGGGTTACCCAAAGTCGGCAGACGAGCCCCAGACAAAGCGCTCGGCTGAGGCTGGCGACCCCATCCCGGGGTTCTCAGGCTGCTGCTGAGTCGGAGAAAAATATATTTGTAGCCAGAGAAGAAACATGTGACTGTCGGGAGGTAATAGGATGATTAGTCAACGTGCTGGGAAGCGCCGAAAATTTCGCCAAGCCCAAAAAACCAGCCGAGAGACGGAGAGAGAAAAGCAGGCTCCCGATTTGGGGAGCGGCCCGGGGGAGTTTGATTTCCGCTTTGGTATTAAAAGTCGACGTACGTAATCATTACGGGGCTCTTTGAGGGCAAGAGCGTCCGTCGGGGTCGCCTGGAAGTTGGCCCGCCGGCCGTTGACAGTCAGTCACGTTCCTCACATAAATATCCATAAAAGTAACTCTCCACATCCGTCCGGACTCCGGATGACTGAGTCGGGGGATCGACTTCAATTATCACCTTCTAGCGGTTCGTGATCATCGTGATCGGCGGTTCTCAGCCCGAAAAAATCGGTTAGGGGCGGGGGAGCCTTATAAATAATATTAAAGTTGGCTGGCTGATAAGATAAAGAAAAACTCACACGATCGCAACCAAAATCAAATAGAATTTTATATGAGATGCCCAACTGCCCTGCATCCTCCACCTTACCCCGCGCCACCCTGCTGGATGCCCTGGCCAAACAAATTGATTGACTTTGACGCCCCGATAAGGCGCCCCGGGATCGCGATCGCAGGTGTTGTTTGGGCTTTTCTGGGTCTCCCTGATTTCGGGCCTCACATAAATGCAGTTGGTTCAATATTTGCATTGCTTATCAACGCCCGGGGCACCCGCACCTCTCGAAAGGGCTAGGCCCACACAGACAGAGCGACAGCCGGACAGACGGACAGTTGGGCAGATGGAGAGTTGATGGATTTAACGCGCGCGCGCGCGCGCAGCTGATCGGGTAAAAATTGAGCCGCTGGGAAAAGCGGAAAGCGAGACGCAAATGAGGTCGATGGAAAGGCAAACACTGCAGGGGGTCCTGCGATAACAAGGATTGACAGGGATTCCCTTTTATAGATTTCTGTTATTGTCGCGTTCAAACAATCTTTTGGGAACAAATTTAGGAATGATTTTTTGTGGTTATCTTCTTGTCGGGGATCCGAGGCTGTCTTCCAGGATCGTAGGAATCCATCAAACACTTGAAAATCTCCCCTCGCTTTGATAGATTCCCATTAATGTCTCTCTCTCTCTGTCTGATTGATAGAATCTTTTCGAACAAATTGTTTTCTTCTTCTGGGAGGGCAACCGATCAGATCTTCGTCTGTTTTGATCATGTCAATGACTGAGGCTGACTTCCGGCTTCATAGGAGGCTTTTTCCTAGATTTTAATAACGATTCTTTGTGATTTTTCTTATTTTTAAACGTCCTTCCTTAATTCTGTTTCTTTTCAAGCTTTAAAAAACCGTTAGATACATTTTGGGATCAATTTAGAGATCAAGGAGAATCTTAAGACGTGGTCCTTTTGATTCCTGATCAAATAATTCCAGTGCTTTAATGTTTCTTGGAGAGTTTATGCTTCGTCGTCTCTAAAATCCGTTAAGGAACCTTTTGTGATCAGTTTACAGATGAAAGAAACATAGAAAGTCTGAAGAAAGGGTAAATTTAATTTCTGATCAAAATTATCAACACCGTTTGAGACTTTTGCCTATAACACCACTTAAATCCGCTAAGGAACCTTTTGCGATCAGTAAATTCGGTTTTTCAAGAATGTCTAAAGACGGGGTAACATCGATTCTTGATCACAGATTTCTCCTGCCTTGAGCTTTCTTATAAAGTCTTTGCTTCGACGACTCTAAGATCCGTTTAGTTTACAGTTTACAGATCAAAGAAGCATTGAAAGTCTGGCGAACGGTTAAATTCGTTTCGTGAATAAAGCTCTGAATTTTGTAAGGACACTTTTTCCTTCGACATCTGTTAAATCCGTTAAGGAACCATTTGTGATCAATTGAAAGACCAAAGAAAATCGAAAGAATATCTGAAGAAAGGGTAAATTCGGTTCTCCTTCAAAGTCTTCAACATCGAGGAGACTGTTTCAAACATTCTTGCTTCGCTGTCTTTAAGATTCATTAAGAAACCATTTGGGATCACTCTAAAGATCAATGAAAATCCGAAAAAAGGGTAAATTCGGTTCTTTTTCGAAGTCTTCAACATCAAGCAGACAATTTTCGAACATTCTTCTTTCGCTCTCCATAAAATCTATTAAGGAATCTTAACTGATTAGTTCAAAGATCACCAAAACCCTGAATAGAATGCAAATTAGAAGATTTTCCCCCTGGGAGTCTGGCCTATTCGGTGGTGTCCGAATGGCCTTAATTGTGGCTTAAAGTTCGGCTTGGTGGCCAGCGTAACCTTCTTGGAGGGGAGACATATTAATTGGCTAATTGAAGGTTCTCGCAGAATTCTTAGCAACGGTATTAGAGGCGCGGCCTTGGGCGCGTTTTTCTTGCTGCTGATTGCCGGTTGGCTTTTTGCACGCAAGGCCAATGCGGCGGCGTTCAAGTGCGTTGCTGTCCGAGTGTCCAACTGTCCGGCCCTCAACATCTGGCGGTATTCATCCTCAGCGAGTTGGTGGCGGCGGCGCCTTGAAAAACCAACGAAGCAATCAACTTGGCAGTTGAGTCAAGGCGACCAGGACAGAGGGGGCGGGGGGCGGTTTACATCCTCCCGAGTATAATTATTAAACAAAATTTTTTATTCAATTAAATGCGAAATAAAAAATCAATGTTGAAATTATTAGAGCGCTCAAAACACAAAAAAAAACGGCAGTGAGCAGCAAAAAGACAAAACCAATCGAACAATTAAACAAATAAGATACAAAAATATATATAACTGTTGGGGTGTGCGTGTGTGTGGTGTGTGTGTGGTGTGTGTGGTGAGGGGGCCAACAAACCCATTTAACCCACAAGTGGCCAATGTCTTGCATGCCGCGGGTTCGTTTAATTATGGAAAATGATCGCGGCCAGAGAGCATTTCCTGTCCGTGTGTGTGTGTGTGTGTGTGTGTGTGTGTGGGTAAACCTTGCCCATTTCTAGTTTCTCCACCCCAACTGCCCGCGTGGTTTATCTGCTGTCCTCTGTCTTCTTTTCTTCTTTTCACTTTGATAATTTCTCCGCACTTTGGCGGCTTTTGGCGGCCCAAAAGGTGTGCGTGTGTGTGCGGGTGTGCGTGTGTGTGTGTGTGTGTGAGTGTCCCTCTCTTTTTATGAGCTTCAATTGCTTTAGGCTCGACGTAACGTCGGGCTCTCCTCGCCTTGCATTGATTTGCTCTTGGAATGCTAAGCAGGCTGGCTGACCACCAACGCCATCGCCTTGGCCACGCTATCGGCTACTGGGTGACCCAAAACCCGTCTCCCCCCACCCCCAGCACCAGCCCAGGGATTGGTCGGCGGGCTACAAAGCCAACGGGAAGGGCAGGGAAAGCCGTAACTTTCAGGAAAGCAGAAGATCTCCAAAAATTCCCAGAGCTCTTTGATCTTTAAGTTCCTTAAAATCCCTATATCTGGGTATTTTGGGGATTTTGAAAGATGAAAATCTTAAAAATCTTTAACAAACCAGTTAATTTCTTTCCGGACAGAAAGTCAGAAAGAAATATAAACTTTAAGCACTTGCAGAGATTTTTTGGGTAGATGAGGAACTTTTTCCAGATTAATCAAACACTATATCTTCGTATTTTGGGGATCTTAATAGATGGAAATCATAAAAATCATTAATAAACCAGCCAATGATTGCCCGGACACAAAGACAGAAACATATGCAAATTTTGAGCACTTGGACAGAATTTTTGGGCATATGAGGAACTCATTGTACACTTCGTACAAAACTCAGGCCCTGCTTTGAATACTTCTGGTAGTCATTTGAGCCTTGGGAAACTGAAATGCTCAATTCTGTCTCAACTTCTGCCTTCTCTGCCCTTCTGCCCATCTGTCGAACTGTCCATTTGTCAGCAAAGTTTATTGGCCTTATCCCGCAATTGGCCTGGGCTTAATACTTTATGCCCTAGACTTTGGGTTTATGCGATTGAGCCTAGAGTCCATCAAGCTCCGCAACTTCGAGTCTTTTTCCTCCATCTGCCCATCTGTCCAGCTGTCCACTTGTCAGCGAAGTTTATTGGCCTTGTCTCTCGATTGCCCTGTTCTCCATAGTTAATGCCTTAGACTCTGAGTTTATGCGATTGAGCCTGGAGCTCCGCAACTGCCCAACTGTCCACCGCGGCACTTAAACCCCAGCGAGCATCAGACGTGTCCACATAAAAACCCCTAGAAAAGCCCATAGAACGTGGCTCTCCGGCTCGTGGGCGTGGGCCGCGCTGAGCATCAACTGCACTTGAGGTGGCCCAAAGCCATTTCCTTTTGCCCCATCGGCATACTAAGTGAGTGCGGCGGGGATTGCTCTCCACGGCGGAATGTGAGTCTGGAGAGCTGCCATTAAATTGATGGTACTTGATGATCCACCATTGCGATTTTTGTGCCGTGGGTTTTGTGAGTTTTGAGGTCGGCAACGCGACGGCGACGGACGACTCGTCTCTCGCACATTTAATGGCATTTCGAGTGTGATGCGGCGCATACTAATGCTGTGCGTGTATCTGTATCTGACGGATATCTGACGAATATCTCTGTGCATCGGATGCGTTAGGCAGTCTCAGATCTGCCCAACTCAACTGCCCTGCCCGCCTACACCGGCGCGCGGTAGTCGCGTCGTGGGAATCACTTAAACAGGCAAAACAGCTACCAAAACAAATTTCGGCTGAAAATGTATTTTTATGTGGAAAACGTGAGGATGCCTCGAGAGACGACAACTCAACTCGAGCTGGACTTATTTATATGCCGCACCGGTCATCAATGGCCCTCATATTGCGCATGCCACGCTCACTGACAGTCCCATTCACCGGCCGCCAAGGAGGCCCAGCTGGAGGTGACATAATCAAACAGTCCACTCGCGAGTCCGTCATGCAGCAGCCCGGGCAACTGAAAGAGGTCAAGCGATCGGATCGTATCGGATCGGATCACCGATCGGGCTTATTGTAGTTTCCCATCAGGTGCGACTTTAGCAGCATTGAAATATGATACGATGATTTCGTATGCATGATCGTTGCCGGCATCAGCAACGGGTTGGCCGACGTGCCCGGCCGGCCGGCCAGGCATCCTGAGGAAGTCAGGTGCCTAATTGTTTCCGTTCATCTCTCCCTCTGTGGTCAGCCTTTTGACACCCGATCTGCATCCGTTGGCTGGATAGCCTCATCGTGGGATCAAAGTCCTTTTAAACAGGCCAACGCCATGCAAATGGCCCAGGGAATCTAGAGCAGCGATAAGCAGCCCGGAAAGTGGATCAGCCGGCCCCTGAGGATATCTCAATCTATGCATGGAACTAAGGCGCCTTGAATTTTTAACTACGCCCAGGTCAGTGGGTGGTGGGTGGCGATTAAAAGTGCGTACGATGGGCCATCGAATTAGCATGAAATTAACTTAATAATCGCCCGGCTCTGTCACCGGCGCGGAATCCGAGTTTCGTTTCGAGTGACGACACAGCGACCGTGGGAATTGTCAAGATTAATTTTAATTTAATTTCATTTTTTTATCAACACAAACGCTTCAGCCGTCAGCCACGGGCGGCCGCACAGTGGGGCAAGTAGCCAATAAAAGGGGTTACAAATTTTGGAGAGCTTTGAGAGTTTTGGGTTCCATTTATTTTCTGGTTTAATTATATCAACCGCAAAGAAACCAGAAGTAGCTTAGGGAAAGAAGATTCCCAGAAATAGGAACTTCTTTATATGAAATTCTTTGGCTCTTATAGAAAGTTTATTCGCTATTTTTGGTGAAATTCTAAAGGAAAGATTTGTTACCAAAAAGACAAAAAATTGCTTTTAAAGATCCAGAAATTTATATTCCTTTCGTATTCTCTCAGGAGAAACTTAAATAGAAGATTCCCAGAATTCGATAAGATTTTCAAGAATGTCTTTAGTTTGTGAGGGTTTAAAATTTATAGAAAGCTTAATAAATTTCTATTCTAAATTTTTGGTGAATTTCAAAGGAAAGATCTAGAAATTTATTTCTTTATCTAATCCGCTGAAATAAAATCAGCAGAAACTTAGCATTTTAAATACTTCAAACGAAGATTCCAAGAAGTCCAGAGGATTTTTAAGAAGGTCTTTAAATTAAAATTCGTTTGACTTTTTAGAAAGCTAAAATAATATATTTTGATACTTTTGGTGAATTTCTAAAGGGGAGATTGGTTGCCAAAAAGACTTAAATTTGCCTTGAAAGATCTAGTAATTTTCCTCTTAATGAGAGGATAAGTCTCCGAATTAAAATCAGAAGAATTAAAGCATTTAAAGCTCCGCCCTCTAAAATCAGATTCCTGGAGCTGTAGAGGGGATTTTAAAAGGGTCTCGCTAGTTTTTTTATGACATAAAATGAGAAATACTTAAAGTCTTTGATTTTAAAATAAAAAATTGGTATGGGTTTCAATAGATTAAAGAATTCTAAAACGATCTAAAATGGAGAGTGCTTTCTGGAAAGCTCAGAGTCAAATTACCAGAAGTCGGATGATTTGGAAAGGATCCTTTGGATGTCTGTTTGCTTCAAGTTCATTATGAGAAAAGTTTCAAGTTTCTTTAAGTGACATTTTAAGTGTCATTTTGTCCCACTGTGCAGCGGGCGGCGGATACTGTGAATGCGGCGTTTATGGTTCATTTTTATTGCTATTTTTCTCAGCTTGTTTTGTTGTTGGTGTCGTCGCGGTTTTTGTTGTTGGTGTTTTTGGGAAATTTTTATAACATGAATTATTTGTTTTATTATCAACAACAGGGCGAACAAGAAGAAGAAGAAGAAGACAAGCCGCGGCGGTAGGCGCAAGCAATTCCCGTTCCCCCCACCACCTGCCCGGCGGCTCAGGCAGTTTTATGGGTCGAACAGACGGACGGTCGGACGGCTGGCCCGCTTTTTGTCACATAATGTGGTTCAACAATTAAATTTAAACGGCTTCAAATTAAGTCAAGTAGCTGTGACGACGAGCCGCACATTTTGCATACTAATGCCAGCGATTTGCGCAGGTGCACAGCCCCCCAACCACCCCCAGCCCCTCCCTCAAAAACGAAAG
The DNA here is from genome assembly GCA_037075105.1 of Lissocephala sabroskyi. NCBI lineage: Eukaryota > Metazoa > Arthropoda > Insecta > Diptera > Drosophilidae > Lissocephala > Lissocephala sabroskyi. The sequence continues at coordinate 2,375 of JBAMCP010001059.1, read as the reverse complement.
CCTATAAAATGGAGAGGCAATTTAAGGACCCCCCGGGCGGCCACTAGCCAGCCAAAGGTCAAGGGTCCAAGGAGCAAGACCAGAAGCCGCCGCAGCCGACCATAAAAAAACACCAAAGAAGAAAGAAAACCGCCGCCAACGGGGTGGCCTGGAGGCGGCTCGGGCCTTTGGTCTGATGCCCAGCGGCCTTTTGGCTTTATCACATCTCGTTTGGCAAATATTAAACATCTCGGCCGGGCCAGCTTTCGGGGCTGCCTGTCGGCCGGGTTTATGGGCTGTTTGCCGTTGGCGGCTCTTTGGATCTCCCGGCTTGCGTGATGCTCCACTTGCGACATCTTCATTTACGATCTGTGGGACCGGAACTCCAGCCTCGTGGCGGTTTATGATGTGTTGGTTCCTGTGGCCAAAGAACAACAGCGGACGACGGTGGATGGGGCGGTGGCTTGAGTTCAATTGGGTCGAAATCAGCATAAAAATCCGTTGATTTGCGCTCCGATTGGCCGGATCGATTCGATTCGAATCGAATCGGATCGGATCGGATCGAGTTGACTTGCGCGATCGCCGGCAAATGTGGAAACTTATTGCAATTGTAATGCGTTGAATATTGATGACCACACGGCGGCTCACACACGCAACCCCGCAGAAATCCACTCAAGACAACAGTCGGACAGACGGTCGGACAGTCGGACAGTGCGGAGAAGAAGACAAACAAAGTCAAAAGAAGCAGAGAGCAAAAGAAGGTGAACGCCAGCCCAGCCCCAAGCCAAAGCCCGCAGATGACCAATCAAACTAAAGAAACTTAAGAGAATTTGCTTCTTTAAAAACCTTATAGAGAGGATCCGAATACTTCAAAGAGATTAGAGTCAATGAAGGGTTACAAATTCGCTAAAAGATCTCTAAGCTTTTGAATAAGAAACTTGAGGAAATTTGGGTGTTTCGGATCCAAATACTTCAAGGAGATTAAAGTCTATCAAGAGATTCAAATTCCCTAGCCGAATTAAAAAATCCTGTATAAGAAACTTAAGGAAATTTGGGTGTTTCGGATCGGAAATCTTAAAGTCAATCAAGAGTTTCAAAATCTCTAACAGATTTCTAAGATTCTGAATAAAAAACTTTAAAGAACTTGCCTCTTTATAAACCTTATAGAGAGGATAATACTTCAAGAAGAATAAAGTCTCTGAAGGGCTTCAAATTCGCCAACAGATTTCTAAGATTCTGACTAAGAACTTTAAGGAAAGATTGTGTGTTTAGGATCCGAATACTTCAAGGAGATTAAATTCGATCGGCAGTTGAAAATTCGATGCCAGATTTCTTGGATACTGAATAAGAAACTTAAGGAAATTTAGATGTATAGGATCCGAATACTTCAAGGAGCTTAAAGTCAATGAAAGGCTTCAAAACCGCCAACAGATTTCTAAGCTTCTGGATTAAGAAACTTAAGGAAATTTGTGTATCTAGGATCCGAATTTTTTTAGCATAATAAACTCGAAAAAGAGTTTAAAATTCGGCTACAGATTTTTGAGATTCTGAGTAAGAAACTCCAAGAAGATTTCTTTAAGAGAAGAATGGAAATTATAATAATGGAATCTCGTAGTTTCAAACGGCAGGAGAATGAATATTTCTACGATTTAAAGTCTGAGGATAAAGTCTGAGAAAGAGACCACAAGTCAGAGATATAAGCCTCGTCATATTGTAGAATCAGGAATCCCATGGAACTTATAATCTGAAAGCTTCTTTGTAATCTGACGGATCCATTAGACTGCCATAAAAAATTCACCCTCTCCCAATTCCTTGCTTAGAAAAAGGCAACTTCAGAAGGAATTAGTTCCTATTCAAGTATAGAACTTTTAAGGATTCAAACAGCCTCTTTCTGGCTTTTATTCTAAAGCTCAAAATCTTCTAGAACATAATTTCCTGCCTTGTCTTTCATTTGGCATTATTGCAATCCCATTAGAGAACAGAACGTTTAAGGATTTAAACAGCCTCGGCTTTTATTATAAAGCTCCTGATCTTTAAGAACAGAGTTCCCTGTCCTTATTTAAATCCTCTTAAAGTCTGAAGAATTCGCAGTGCCTTCGACTTTAAAACTGAACTGATCTTTGACTTGTTTTCTCTCACGGTTTGTTTTTTATTTGGTTTCCCTTACAAGTCGACTTTTTATCATTTGCTTGTCTTTAGAGCATTAATTATTCCCCCAAGAGGGTGAGGGAGAGACGCGGGGGACAGTTGGGCAGTTGGACAGACGAGGCAGACATAAAAGCGAAATGAAATGAAAACAATTTCGAAATTTAAGTTCAATACCTCGGATGGAGCAGAGTCTAGGCCTACACACACACACACACACACACACACACACACACGCACACACCTGTCTC
>JBAMCP010001058.1:0-28864 GCA_037075105.1 Lissocephala sabroskyi | reverse complement strand
AATGAGCTCAAATATTTAAGCTTCGTTGTCTTCATTTGAGTGCTGGACCACCAGCGGCGCGTTTACCATTTTTTTTTCTGTCTCCTCAAAACAACAATGTCGGGGCGGGCGAGTGGGGAGACAGGCCGGCCCACATTCTGGGCTGGTTGGACCGGCGGGCAGGATATTACACCTCGGGTTTTTCGCGCTGTCTTTCACTTTCATGCTGTGACATATTTTCCCAGGCCCGCTGTTTCGAAAAGAAAAACAGGTTGGGCGCTGGTGCCATTTTTGTGGTGGATATGCCCGAAATTGTCCTCTTTTAATCCCATAAGCAATGTCAGCAGGAGCTCCGCATTAAAGCGTTTGCCCATTTTCAAGACCTTCACCGCTTCCCTTCCACTTTGCATGCATATATCAGCACTCAAAGGCACCTTATCGCTTAAATATGCTAAATTCATTACATTTGCTTCAAAATGGAAAATACTCAGTCCCTCTCATGGTTTTTATTCTTTATTTTATTTAATATATAAATAATAAATTCTTAAAGTAACTTTTTTTCCCCTTACCACCTTTCATTAATGATATTCTCTGATTTTTATATTTTAATATTAATTTATTTACATACACTAAACGGCTTAATAGCCGATTGTTTTCTATATTCCATCCCCATACAAATAGTCTTTGTAAATGTTTTTTTTTTTGGTTTTATTAGAATCTATTTTTTCACGTTTTAATTTTGAATTTAAAATTAGTCCAAAATATGCTCAATTCGGGGCTTATTACGCCACGGAGAATTTTATAAAAATTCACACTTAAATAGGCTAAGTCCGTTTTGCCAACAATAATCTTGAATCTTGCTTAATTGAAATAAATAAAAATTAAAAATAAATTAGCAACCGAGGTAGCACTCGGAGCAGGAGTAGGACAAAAAGTAAGTCAAGAGCTAGAAACCGCAGCCGAACTAAGATCCAAAATAAACATAAAGAAAATAGAAAGTCAGCCAACCTTCCTAAATTAATTTTTACTTATTTTCCGCACTAGGACAGATTTTAAATAATAATCAGCAAATTCAGTTAAAACAAAAAAAAAAAAAAAAATAGAAAATCATAATAGAAATTCCAAACAAATTTCTGGAACAACGTTACGTTAGAAAATAATGGAGCATGGTAAAAAGAAGAACACGAAGAGGAAAGAAAGCGATTGCTAAATCAATTAATATAACCAAACTAAAAAGATCCCCAGAAGGGAATGAGACATGAGGGCAAATTCCGACCCTTTTATACCCGCTCTGAGGGTAGGACAGTGCGTCAGGGTTGCCTTTGAGCACCAAACAGAGTTGCCAAGCGGAAAGAAATCGGAAAGGGGTTGTTTTTTAGGCCATAGATTTTCGACATTATATGTTAAAAAAAAACTGAATTTAATAATTCCAATATCGGTAGACATTTTAAAGTAATTAAAAAATTTAAGACACTTGTTTTTATGCTGCTGACAAATTTTTTAAAGCTAGATTTTAACATATTGGCAACCCTGGCTGCCAGTAGCATTTCAGGCATTTTTCGGCTTTAAAGAAATCTGATTTTTTCCACATGCTCAAATTTAAGAGGGCGGCTGGCTGCCTTATGTGTGCGGGGATAATGTAATTTATATTTGGGATTTTGTTGGGATTTCTGCTTTGCTATTTGCCCGGGTTTGCGGTTGCGCAGCCGCAGGCGATTTGTGTACCTTTTTATTTGCCAAAATGGGGAATTAACGCACATCCTAATGAATCCAAATAAATAAAGCGGTTCTGGGCGCCTGATAAAGGCAAACAGAGCGGCGCCTCCGGCGGCTTAGCTGTGCGGGAAAACTTTTTGCTTGAAAATTAAAAAGCTCGATAAATTCCCGCACCGCCCAACGGCCGGGCGAGGATTTCGGAAAAATCCTAAGGGTTTGTTTGTAGTTATGTTACGTGGAACTAATATCAAATAAACAGGAACTATAAGTGCACACACTCAGCCGCAATCGCTGGAATAATGAGCTCCAATTAGGCCGAGGGCCAGGCCTCCCCCAATCTGGAGGTCTCCTTAAAGTTCCGGCTGTGCTGGGCCAAGGAGAATGTCTAAAATTCCGACATTTGCCTTTGGGTTTGCCGCTAATACAATGGCGCTGCCTGCGGAGCTGCATGTTTGCACAAACTGCCTGGCAATTTCCATGAGAGAATGCCAGCCAGCAAGGGTCAGCAGATGATTAGTTGAATATCCTTGGCCAGGGCAGCCGGCCAACTTACCTACTCCCAGAGCTGTCAATGTGCTGATTTTGACCGAACAAATATTTAATTTAATGCCTTCCCTCTCCTGCTTTTTTCCACTGCCATTGACGTCCCGAGTCTGACTCTGAGTGGGGGTGGCTGTGAAATCTCAGTTGTATTGTCGCTGGGAGACTCAAGCTCAGCGTCATATTAGCCCAAGTCAAACAACGGCATTGGCAAACTGAAGACCAACGCCAAATTGCAACGTGCAACAGAAGCCAAACTACGGCGACGGAAAGAGAAGCCAAGGATTGTTAAGAAAATGCACTGGACAGAAAATCGATGGGGGGAAAATGTTGGCCACACTTGTTGGTTTTTTCCTTTGTGGTTTGAAGCTGTATTGCCCCTTCCATTTTATATGCCATTCGGTGCCTTACAAGGGTCACCCCAAATCCTTTGTGTGGCAGATTAACACGTGCCATCGGATTGGCTCGGCGCGGTCATCCATTCGGCAAAAAGACTACGGCCAGAAGGTCATATTAAAGTTGGCCGAAAAAACAAATCTCATATGGGGAAATCCCGAATACATTTGCTCACACATGAATAACGAAAATAATGTAAAACCGCGATTACGCAAAATAATATTAACGCATTTAAAATGTCGCAAAAACTTTGGCCAACTATTGACCGGCGATGGTGTCAGCAGGGGTCGAGGGGTCTGATACGTCCGGACGGTTGGCTGGGAATTGAAAAATCGATTAAAAATTCAAGTGAAATCAATTTGCACTTTTTTAATTAAACTTGTTTGTTGTTGCCCGCCACCCACACGCTCCCAATGTCACTCGCCTGTCAACTGAATGCGGTGTTTTATGGCCGCGGCTTTTACGCTTTTATTCGCTTAATATTTGCTTCCTCTTTTTGTACACAATTGCCCAAATATATTATTGCCTGCAGGAGAAGGCAGGCAAATGAAAGAGTTCTCATAAATAACAAATGCAGGAAGGGTAATTTTTTTCCCATTAAAACAAAAGATGAAAGAAGCACAAAATAGATTTAAGAAATTATAAAATTGCGTATTTATAATCTGAAAGTTATAGAAAATTTAAAGAACTATAGGATTTTAAGCGCTAACTTTATAAAAAATATTAAAAAAATAAAGAAGTATTTGTTTCAAGCGCTTCGTCTCGATATTACCAAAAATCAAAGAAGAACAACCAAAATTCTATTAAATTTAAAAAACCTTTAAGGTTCCCATAACTTATCTGGAGGGAAAGAAACTTCGGTGATCCGAAGAGAAAGAGAAAATCAATTTGTGTTTTCAATTTGCTGCTCTTTTTATTTATAAAATAAATCATAACAATTCATAATATATTAGGGTCGTTTTTTGAAAATTCGCTATTAAATTTTATATAATTAATTCCCTTTGCTTGTCGCAATTACTTATTATACAATTCCTTTTATGTTCTTATCCTTTCAGCATGCAATGCTTCGAGAATAAAATGCGTCTAAATCGTAAAACGGACAACAAAGATTTTCACCAAAGAACTCTAAAGGGTCTTAAGGGCTTCGTGTCCCCAACGATCGGTAAGTCATTTTCCATACAATAAGCTTTCTAGAGTTTCCTTATTGCGTTCTTATAGACTTTATCAAAAAGGCAAATAATTAAATATATCGTACAAATTTGTTTTTTTTTTTGTTTTGCAATTTTTTTTTTACAAATTTTACAAATTTCAATTGGTTAAAAATTGTATTCTAAATTGTTTTAATCTCTCGTTCCGCTCAAAAAACAAAAAAAATCATACAAAACCCTTGTCGATTTGCGTGTGGCTACTTTAAAATTCCATTAAGAAGACATTTCGTAGCTTCGGACTACAACATATATGCTATGAGGAGGCATTATACGAGCCGCCGCCCATGTTCCTCTGGGGCGTCTGCGGCTGCTGCGGCTGTCGAGTGGGCGAAGGAGACATGGTATTTTGGCTATTCGTGGGCGTAGCCGCGTTGGCCCGGCCATTTAAATTAGGGTTAGTGTTATTTTGGCTAAATTGGGACTTAGAGTTATTAGTGGTCGTTATTGTGGCAACACGTCTTAGACGATTATCTGGTATCGGTGGTGATTGTAGAGTCCCCCCAGAAGAATGATGGGCCGGCGAGAAGGAGGACGGCCCGCTGGCGCTGCCTCCGAAGGCGGCACCAATGCTGCTGCTGCCGATGCCGTTGGCACTGCCGGTGCCGGTGTCTCCGAAAATGCTCCCATTGCTGCTGCCAATGAGGCTGAGGGAGTGCTCGTTGGATAGGATTTGGTGGGCGGCCAGATTCATTTCCTCGGGTGTCATGTCGAGCGCCTCGCGCATCTCACGGGCGGCAGTGCCAACGAGCTCTGAGTCGCAGTATTTGCCCAGGCCCTCAGCGGCGAGTACCTAAAAAAGAACTCTGTATTAATTTGAATCCTTATGGCTTGTAAGGAGAACTTACCCCTCCGATCAGAGACTCGGCTAAGCCGTTCATCTCAGATGAAGTTGGTAAACGACGCTGATCGTAGGGACTAGCTGGGGTCGACTGGATCATTCGCTCGTGGCCAGGAATAGCACCATTCGGAGCGTAGACTATTAAAAAAAGAGGGAAAGAAAAAACATAAATTAATTAAAAGTAAACTTCCTTTTCGTTGTGGGTTAGGCGGAGGTTTTTACAGAGCTTGGTGGTCGGCAGAACTTACCTTCGAACTCAATCAACGACCACCAAGCCTCTCGAAATCATAAGATTAGTTGGGAATTTATTATTCAAGCATTCAATAACGCAGGGTTAATAACTTTACAACTCGAACGAAAAAGAAAACAAAATCAACTAAAGCAAGCAAACAACTTTCTATACAATTTGTACTATCAACGGATGAGTCAGATTATCGGGATATTACTGTTTTCTATGGGGCACTGAATTTACAAAGCGCACGTAGCAGCTACTCAAAGCAATCATACGCATCTAAGGCAACGAGATTCGTGTTTGGTGTAATGAGTGTGTCTTCGAATGGAGTCCATAGTTGGGCTGATCTTAGGTCCTAGGTTAGGTTAGTTGGGAGCATCATACACAAAGTAAAGTCACCCACACTTAGACAAAAGCGTTACGACAACATCGAAGTATAAAGAGAGGAGTGTAAATCAAATCGGCTTGCAAATGTCACCAGGCGGAAAGCATATTCGATTTTGGTTCTTTAAATGGGAAAATGGGCAATTTTACATTGGGTTGTTGACTGATGAGCACGGTTACAACACCACAGTTATATATTGATATAGCATATGGCATATATAGATATATATAAAGAATATGATAGACATCGATATCGGTTGATTAAGTTAAATATTTGGAAAACATTTGATGGTAACCTTTTCATCATTGATTTCTGATTTGCTTTCAATCTGGTTGTTGTTGTTGGGGGTCTTGTTGTTGTTGCTGTTGTTGTAGTTTGTTGTTGAGATGTTTTTGGTGTTATGTCTTTAATCCACGCAGATTCTAAGATACCTTTTTTTCAAGCTACGCAAAAAATGTTCTCTCCTCTCCTTTTTCTCTGGAATTTTGATTTCTTTCTTTTCTTTCACTTTAGTGGAATGTTTGGTTGTACTTGATTAAATTTTTAACTAATTTAAGTTTCTTTAATTCGAAATAAAAGCCAATTTGTATGGTTTGATTTGCCTGAATGACATTAGCTGGTTCTGCCATCAAACTCAGCATTCGGTTGTTTTCAAACTCGAATCACTTACGCTAAAATAAATTCGCATTAAAAAGAGGATTACAAAAACAAATTTTCACTTAGTTAGTCACTTAAAAAAATCAAGCAAATATCGAAAAAATAACATCCCAATTACATCGATTCCGATTCCGCATCTCATTTCGCTCTTAGTCTGCAAGTATTAGCAGTTTGTAATCAACAAAAGGAGCCATTCTCATAGGCAGCCGGGTTAGTTTCGAGCAATTCCGGGTTAAATCTATCAAGCTCAGTTAGTTAATCCAACGACTGGCAATGTCCGATCCCTCTTTAAGGCTTCAAGGGGTTAAGTTTTGATGAGTCTGGGAGGCTGTGTTGTGTGTGTTTTTTGGTGTGAGCACTAAAGTCTACGAAAGGCGTTTAAGCAATTCTAATTTGGCTCTAAAGCTGCGCCGAACTAGTCTACGAAATGCTACAAATTTTGGCTTAAATGTTTGGTGTTTTCAGGGAAATAAAAATACTGCAAGTTTATGATTTAGCAATGGGAATCTCTGGGTTATGCGCGAGTAGCAAAACAGCCAGAAAAAATTATTATACGTAACTTAAAAACGTCTTAATAACTGAAATTTACCCAGGGCAAGTTGAATTTGACGTGGTTGTTAATTTTATGATTGAGTTAAATTTAATTTAATTGCACTTTAGTGCATTTGGAATTTTCGTGTCGAGATTATTTTGCAGGCATGCCTCAGGCAACAAATTTCGAACTCAGAACTCAATGAACTCATGTGGCAATGTTGAAATAAATTACAGAAAAAAATTTACAAAATTTCCAGTGTAAAGTTGAGCGAATTATTCGGCTACTGGGTCCAATAATTAAGTGTTTTAAATTTAATTAATCGAGTGTTGTTTATGAAAACAATCGGTGTGTTTGATTTTTCGAATCTCTGCTGAAAATCATAAGGAATTTCCAATGCCACACAAACAATTCAATTCGATATTAGAATTAGAAAAAACAAACAAAAAAATTTAAAAATACTGTTAATTACTTTGTGCAAATTTCTTATTTTTTGTTGGGTTTTGTTTAGTTTTGTTGTAATTGTCGTTGCAACGAGCATTTTGCGCTTACCATTGTTATATGGATGCAATAAAATACCACGATTGCGGTTGCTGAAATTAATGTTCGGGGTTTGAGTAAAAATTATATTCTTGGCTTTTAGGTTTCGTTCTTCATAGTTTCGCTTTAAGGAACACCAACTAATCATCGACTTACGTTCAACACGAATTAAATTATCTTTTTTTAATTGTAGTTTTATGTATGATTCTATTTAATCTAAAAGGTGCTATCGAAAAGAAAACTTTGTTTATGGAAATTATTAGAAAGTCATTCTTTCTCGACGGGTGCTGTGTCTTTTTAGGAATGCTGGCTCCTTTTGTTCATTACAAACTTGAGGGCGCACTAAGTGAACACACACAATATTAAAAAAAAGACGGCGTGACACTAAATTAAAATAACAGAAAGTGATAAAAAAAAAGTCCGCTAATTATTTCGATCGATTCGCATTTCATTTCGGTTCGTTTGGTTTCGTTAGCCGCCAGCTACGAAATCGCTAAGAATTCTCTAAGTTGCATACGAAAACGGCATGAATAAACGTAAAACTCAAACTGATCGGCTCCATCCATTCCCCACCATACTCACTCATAAGAAATCGCATTGGCTTCGGGCGGCAGCGTGCCCGCCACGGTGGCAGCCGCTCCCAAAGTCCCGCTCCCATTTTTCGCCAGCGGCCGCATCGAGATGCTCTCGCTGAAGGTGCGCAGCTCTCCGCCGCTGCCATGCAGCTCGTCGTGCAGCTTGCCGCTGGCCGCCTTGCGGGCCTGCAGCATGTTGCGGGTGAGGTTGTTGACGCCCTCGGCCACGCTGCGGTTCAGATTGTCATAGAGGTAGTCGGGGCCAGCGGGATCGGCTCCGCTAAGCACCAGACTGCTGCCTCCGACGCCGGCGGCAGTCACGCCGCCCACGGTGAGGGCTCCGTTGCTCTGGGAGGCCTTGGCGCTGCGGCGGAAGGTGTTGTTGCCGTGTCGGCGTATGGAAGACCAAACGCTGCCGAACAGAGTGTGGTGGCGCTGCAAGAGGCTCAGAATTATTAGGGCATTAGGTCAGTCTTAGGGGGTTGGGGCTTACGCGGTGCATGGGCTCAGGCTCTTCGGCCAACTCGTCGAGGTTGCCGGAAATGGCGCGTTTGAGGGCCGGCGAGACCTCGTGCAGGGTGCGCAGGCCGGCCTGCAGGGTGACTGTGTTGCTGTCTGGGTGGCCTTCTTTGCCTTCCTGCTCCTTGCGCTTCTTGAAGCGCCGGAAGTAGTCCTGGATCAGGTAGGTGGCATAGAACTTGCCCACGGTGACCTCGTCGTCGTTGCCCGGCGGCGGCACCACCTGGTCCAGCAGCTTGGGATTCGTGCGCTTCCAAATCTGCTTGATGGTGGCCCTCAGCTCGGCATTGCAGTCGTCGATGTTGCCCTCGGTCTTGATGCTGAGCGAGGTGCGCACCACAGCAAACAAAGTGGCATTGAAAAGCACCGTGCCGTCCGAATTCAGGGGCATGTTCATGGACACCAAACGCTTGCAGGCCATGCGATGCGGGCACAGCTTACCGAATCCCAAGGGGGGCGATATTTTGCGCAATAAGGTCACCACGTCCAGGTGCTTGATGCGCCCCTTGGCGTCGGGGTCGTATTCGCTCCACAGGCGAATGAACTCATCCAAGTGGTGGGGCCCCAGGATAGACCAGTCGCGGGTCAGGTAGTCGAAGTTGTCCATGATGACGGCCACAAACAAGTTGATGATCTAAAGAACAAGTTATTTGCCTGGGAATTTCATATGGCCAAGGGACAGGCTTACCAAAAAGGAGCAGAGCACGTAGAAGGATATGAAGTAGGGATAGGCCACGACAGAGCCGCACTCGCCGTCCGGCGTGTCCGAGTGAGAGTCGCACTTAACGTCGGGCTGTGGGGAACAGGCCATCATGATGTTCTGCCAGGCCTCGCCGGTGGCTGAACGGAAGAGCACAAGCACCGCTTGTTGGAAGGTTTGGAAATTGTTATTTCGGTTGATGTCCGATCCGCCGTCCTCTATTGAAATTTTCCCAAAGAACTTGACACCAAAGAAAGCCATTAGTTGGGATCAAAATAGAACGAAATACTCGAATGCCCACCTGCATTCCCACCACAGCGTAAATGAAGAAGAGCAGGACAATCAACAAGGCCACATAGGGCAAAGCCTGAAAGGACTTGATGAAAGTCCAGAGCAGCGTTCGAATGCCTTCGCCCTTGCTGAGAAGCTTGACCAAGCGCATAACTCGAAACAGTCGGAAGAAGTTTATGGATATGAGATTCGATCCAGCCTAGAGAAACCAATTTGAGTTTAGGGAAATCTTTTCGCGTGGATTTTTAAACTCACCGCCTTGGCTTGGTTCTTACAGCCCTTGACTATATCACAATTGGCTGCATTAAGATGCGAAGTGTCTTTCCCCTGGAAAAACAAGCACGTTACTTAGGATTCGTTTAAACTTTAAGCTCACCTTAATCTCGGAGATGACAATGTCTATAAAACTGCCCAGCACTATGATAAAATCGAAAACATTCCAGGCATCGCCAAAGTAGTTCTATTAAGACATTAAATTGCTTTTAGTCGAGGGAGGGAGAGGCTAAAAAATAGACTTACTTTGAATCGATAGGCCGCCAGTTTGAAGACAAACTCGAGGGCGAAAACCGCCGTGAAGATCATATTTAAGGCATCGAGTATTTCGGTGTACCAGCCCGGCTGCTTGTAGAATTTCATGGCCAGGGTGACGGTGTTCACCATGATCAGTATGAATATTGTGTACTCGAAGGACGAGGAGGTGACAAACCACCACACCTTGTATTGTATGCCGTGTTTGGGTATGTAACGGCGGACTGGCTTGGCCTTTAGGGCGAATTCTATGCAGTTGCGTTGGTTCTTGTCCAGGTCGCAGTTTTTGTACTCCTGTTCGCCTTCGTTTTGGAAGGTGACAATCACGAAACCGACGAATATATTGACCATAAAGAAGGCAATTATAATTATATAAATTATATAATAGGCAGCGACTATAGGACGGAAGTTGTGTATTGGACCGCCGTTTTCCGCATTCGAATCTATTGAAACATAAAGTAGACTGCAAAAACAAATCCCACATTTAAATCTTACAATCTGAAAAGGTTTCCTTAACTCACCCGGGCCAACCCTCAAAAGTTGAGACCGTAAAAAGAGTCAACATCGCCTTGGCCACGTCGTCAAAGTGAAAAGGATTGTTGCTCCACTCGCGCTCCTTGAGGCGCGGCTTGTGTATATCACCGTCGTCGTAGATGAGATAAGTTCCGCTGAAAAGTTTAAAGATCAGTAAATCTATTCCTGGCTTTCATTAGAATTCTTACTAGCACTGATCCTTGGAGGTCATCGATACGTCTGTGCAGCTGAAGAACTTACCCTGCATTCAGGGCATGCGGTGTGTGTTGGGGAAGATAAAATAGCATATTAACATTCTGGCAGTTAGGGGATTTTTTATAGGAAACTTATAAAGCGAGTCTAAGTCCTAAATATGAGATTGCAGCATACGATACACGCTAAATTCGACTATGGGTGTTTAAATTAAATTTTACGGCACAACAACGGAAGACTACAAGATTTCTCGCACGATTATTGTGGGATTTACAAGATGGACAAGACTATATTTAGTTTTTGTTACACACACAGTTGAGGGTTGGTTAGGAGTTCGTTTTAGCAATGGAAACTGCTTGCTTGCAAATGCAGATTTGTATTTTACAGACATGAGCACTAGCGAGTGGCTATCTACACTGTTGGCTGGGGTAAATTCATGGCCAGAACTCACGGAAGCTTAGGCTGGTTGGCTTTTGAGTTAGTGGATAGAAAAATATACAAGTAGTTAGGAATTAAAATCGGCTAAGCTGAGGCAATGAAACAGCAGCAGTTGGGATTCGATTCGTCTTTCATGTTCGACAGCTTTCGAAGCGATTCACAGCAACAAAAAAGTACTCACAGGAGCTCCCTGGTCAAATCAAACTGCCTCCACCGACCGACCGACCCGCCCACACCCAAAGCTTCAGAAATCCAGATCAGTTAGAGCAACACACACACACACACAGACAGAAGCAGCTTAGGTGTGAGAAGCGGACATTTAAAGCGGTTCTAATTACCCTCCACCAATACAACGAAATCGCAATCATTTTTTTGTTTTTTTTTTTTTTAATTTTGTATAAGAAAAAATTACCTTAAAGAGCTGAACTCCAATAACAGCGAACATGAATTGCAACAAATATGTAACCAACATGATATTACCAATGGTTTTGATTGCTACTACAACGCATTTCACCACGTACTGGGCAATGCAGATTTTTGGGGGTTTTGTAGGTATTTTTTTGGTGTAGGGATTTGCATTTTGCAGCATCGTAAATTTGCGAAAAATTATTCAAAAGTTTTTATTTTTATACATTTTGCCGTTTGCACACAAAAATTGTTTGTGCGTTGGCATTGACAAAAAAAAAAAAACAAACGAAAAAAAGAGAGAAAAAAGAAGAGATTACATTTAAATGGAAGGTTTTTCGGATAAGGTTTGTGGGAGGTTTTGTACACTTCATCGGCTGTTAATTCGAAATAAGGATCAAATGAAAAGAAGTAATTGTGTTAGAATGCAAAGGACCATCCGATCAGCGATCCTCAAACTCCTGGTGGCTGTTGGTTTGGCTGCCTTGATGCTAGGGTGCAAGGTTGCTCGCGTCACGATGCTAAATAAAACTGAATGGGATTCTCAATGAAAACAAACTCGACACTTACATATGGTAATTCTCGTGATTGGGGGCGGGGCTGTGCATTATGTTATTGGGCGGGCTAACGGACGTCGACAACGTGGAAAATGGGTGTGGAATATAAGACTTTCATTTACAAATACATTCGATTAGGATTACCAAGTTCGCAGGGAACTTCTTGTGTTACCAATTAAATCAGTATTAGTTTCGGCCCCTCGAAATCTTCCCCGTCCCTGCTGTCCTCAAGTCCCCCATTGGGTTAAGGTGCTTCGCATTAATAAGCAGTTGAAACTTTCACTATTTACATTTGTTTAAAATATAAATATATATGCATAAGTTGGTTAAAATAGTTGAGGATAAAAATCTCCATGATAGGAACACTGAACGATCGGGTTAATTGGGCAAAGGTTAGGAATTACAAATCTATGGGACGGAATAAATGAGTATTAAAAATATTATTCAAATACAAAAAGTATGTGCACCCAAAGAACAAATCTGCATTATCCGGGAATAACTATAGATAGATATAAAGCTCGAGGCATTAAAATAATACTAAATATTTATAGATATTCGGATCTCTAAAGGCTTTCTGTACAATGGGAGCTAATATAAATCGTCGGGATATCTTACAAAATTATTTACATCTTAAAAGTTCTGAGGGTTTTTCGAGATGTCGACAGGAAGTTGAGTCTCCTAACAGGAGATCGGCAATCACTTAAATTTAATGGACTTAATTCTACTATTTAGCAAAGTTGAATTCGGGGGAACTTCATACCTTAAACAACTGGACTCCTATAACCGCAAACATGAACTGTAGAAGGCATGTGACGAGCACAATATTTCCGATAGTCTTTACTGCGACTATGACGCATTGAACAACATGCTGTATATAATATACGATATATGATTTTATAAGGTTTCGCAAAGGGTTCTTATCGGTAGATTGAAGTATTGGGGTTTTCGGTTAGTAAGAACAATAAACTGGGTAGCGTCGCCAATTGGCATTATGAATTTTTATTCCACGCCCATTTTCGTTAGTGTTAAGTTGAGAAAGAGAAAATGAGAACTGCAAAAAGACGAACTTTTGGTGCGCCCTACACCCAGCAATTCAAGGTTTTGATTCGTTGTCCCCAAAACCCGAATATGAATTCATTGAAATTTGTATTCTTTTTGTAAAAGCAAAAATTAGCTTATTAGCTGCCAAAAGATTTGTGTTTATGGTCGTCTGTTCGACTTAAAATCGAACATAATGAAATTAATTTTAAAAAAAAATATAAAGAAAACCCGAAGGAAGCATACAAAATTCGGTAGATTGTGGTACAGATGTGGCTTACCTTGAGACCTTTGGCACGATTAATGGCTCTTAAGGGCCTGAGAACGCGAAGCACACGGAGAATTTTCACGACTGAAATCGCATTCGAACTGCAGTTGAAATCGACGAATATTTAATAAATATTCAAGAAGTGAACCAAACTACTTGGTGAGAGTAGTTATTGAATTGTTACCTGATTCCTACCAACGATATCAATGAAACGCATACCACAAGTAAATCTAATAGATTAAATGCGGATCTGCAAAAGGCTCCGTCATGAAGCACGAAACCATAAGAAATCAATTTCAGAATCAGTTCTACTGTGAAAACTGTCGTGAAAAACATATCAAATTTATTGAGGATCTGAAAAACAAATGCATCACGATTATTCCATATTTTAAAACCACAAAAAACACACACATCAAAATCAAAATAACGACATTCAATGAAACCAGCTGCAGTCTGCGGCAGGGTAACTTACATTGTTCCGGGGATCACTCGACTTCAGGGGATTCTCGGCTGCTAACATGGCCGACGAGAACATAATGCACACCAGAATGATGTTGCCAAAGTTGCTGTGGTTGCAAAACCAGTGGCAAAACACGCGAAACCTGAATCGAAATTTAAAACAATATAAATATTCTCTCCTCTTCCAAGTGTGTGGGTTGGGTTAGGGCAGAAGGCATGCGAAACGAACAGTTGCATTTCAAGAAGAACACGTAAATATTTACACATGCTGGGGTTGAGAACAAGCGGCACCTAGAGAGTTAAATAAGGTTTAATTTCTAATAGACGAACCAACTGATATTAAGGAAGAACAGAAGAAACTCGCTAGGACAAGGACAATACGATAGTTAGAGAGGAAGACAGATACAAGGGACAATACCAAAATATACAGCAGATAATTTGAGGAACTAAGGTTTTCTAAGGCTTTTGCCAAATTGTTAAGAACATTTACACACACACAGAAAACTTAAGACTTTGGAAATCATTTGTGGATGGGCTGTTTTTTTTTAAGAACCTGTTTGTCTGTGAGAAAAGAAAGAATGATGAGCCCGCCGGTATGGGTTGAATTTTCGTTGCCGTATTCACTTCAGACATACGACGGGGTCGTGCCGATATCATGCCTTCTTCATCCACTAAATAAAGTTAAATATATTTGGGATGTCGATGGGTCGGTTTAGAAAAAAAAATCATAAATTATTACAAGATTTAAAAAACTCAAAAAACATTTAAAAATACTTAAGAGCAAATCAGTCGGAAAAACTTAAAAATAATCTAAAAACCAACTCCCCTATATTTAGATTTTAGTCTCCAATCAAAGCGAATTACATTGACCCCAGGGGTCCTGACAGGCTGCGCAAATGTGCAATAACTACAGAGTGATTTCGAAGCTGATGGGGGGCGAGAAATACGCATGCAGAGTAGACAAAGAAACGGCAAGCAAACTTAGCATTCCATTCAAAAAAATATATATATCAAATATAGAGTTTTTTGGGTGGTTGGATTGTGTAAGGTTAGCAGAGGATTTACCTGTTTTTGTAACTAAAAATGAAAAATGCACTGCCGCGTGGTATGGGTTTTTTAGTCTTCTTCATGCTGACTTCGGACAACCGTCGGGGTCGTGCGGTAGCTTGAGCAGATACTTCAGAATAGGAGTCTTTCGATTAATACAGAAAAGTGTGTGTTCCCGGGGAGGTGAAAGCGTAAGCGGCATGAATCGAATCAATGGACAAATCAATCGATGATCAATTATTAGTCAAATGCTCCTCAGACGATCGCTCTAACTTAGCCTAGACTATTCTCAATGACCTGACTTAGTTGAGCGGGCTAAATTGGGATATTTCAGCTTACCTTCTTGCTCTTCCTCGCACATCTCCCGACCCTCCTCGTCGGAGAGCGTTTCATGGTCCCTAGAGAGATTTTTAGTTTAACGAAAGATGAAATTTTTAGGGAAGTTTCGGCTTACATCTTGTCATCATCCATTTCGTTATGCTCCATGTCCATATCCATGTCAATGACCTCATCGTCCTCCCCATCGATCGTGGGCGTGGGGCTGTGGGACTTGATCATTCCGCCCTCGTCGATCTGAAAAGCTCAGAGAGTCGTAAATCCCCCAACGGCCCTAGTTAAGTTCATTTGGCTTACCGGCTCTTCTTCCTTTTCCACCTCGGAGAGGGAGTCGGCATCGGCCAGATTATCCACCGCAATGGCCAAGAACACATTCAGCAAAATATAATTGCCGCATATAAACAGGATTATAAAGTAAATACAGGCCAAGGCACCAATGGAGGAGACGCCGCCGTAGGCATTTATGCCGTCGTACATTACCATATTCCAATCCTCGCCCGTCATTATCTAAAATACAAAAATACAATTTAATCTTATCGAAAAAAAACAACTTCGGCGTGTTTTTCACCTGAAAGACGGTGAGCAGGCTCTGCCAGAAGCTGTCAAAGTTCGAGCGCGACTTTTCCAGCTTGTCGTCGTAGTTGAATTTGCCTCCAAAGACCTGCATGCCCAGCAGCGCGAATATCACAATAAACAGGAAGAGCAGAAGCAAAAGCGAAGCAATCGATTGTATGGAGTTCAGCAAGGAAGCCACGAGATTCGACAGCGATCGCCAGTACCTAAAGGCCACAGAAATGATTATAAAAGAATCTTATTCTACTATTTATTTGGCGACTTACTTGGTGACTTTGAAGACCCTCAGCAGGCGCACGCAACGCAGCACGGAGACTCCCAGGGGAGGCATTATTTTTGTGCGGGTCAGCAGGACCTCCGTGATGCTTCCGATGACCACAAAGCAGTCGAACCGGTTGAACAGCGACACGAAATAGCCCTGAAAGCCCAAGCTGTACATTTTCAACAGCATCTCGCAGGTGAACAGGCCAATGAAGAACACATTCGTGTATTCTGCAAATTAAACACGAGATGATGAAGCCCCGAACTGCCTGGGGAGTTGGGCGTACCTTGAAATTCATTTAGCCAGGCGCTCTGGCCGTAGTGCTCAGTGGCCAGGACAGCGGTGTTGAGGAACACAAGCACAATGATGAGCCAATAGAAGGCCTGGGACTTGACTGCTTTGCGGCAGGCTCTTCGCATGCGGCGGTTGGCGCGATCAAAGTCCTTTTTGAACTTGCGCCAGCGCGACTCGGTGATCTGCATTTCGGGCATTTCCTCGCCCAAGTTCTCCATGGAGTCGTTCTCGTTGGGCTGCTTGTTCTTGCCGTCGGGCATCAGACTGCCCACGGCGTCGGGCTCAATGTCCTCGGCCTGGGTGATCCAGTCCAAATAGCCCCTGAGGTCCTCTTCGATCTGTTGCTTTTCGCGCAGCTTTTGGAAGTCTCCGCGGTTCTTGGCCTTGTTACGCTCCTTGGAGAACTCACCGGACAACACACCGAGAATCAGGTTCATTACGAAGAAAGCTCCCAAAATAACCATCGAAATGAAATACATCCACTGCCAGGTGCTGCCCATGGCATCTTGGATCTGCAAGCAAAATATATTTTATGATCTCTCCAATCATTTCGATTCGTTAGTCAAACTCACATAGTAAAGAACATCTGTCCAGCCCTCGAGGGTAACGCATTGGAATACCGTCAGCATGGCCAGTCCAAAGTTGTCGAAGTTCGTGATGCCGGAATTGGGACCCTCCCAGTTTCCGTAGCACTTCATGCCTTCGGGGCAGGCGTAACCATCGCCGCAGGGCTTGGGGTCGTCCTCGTAGTCGCCTAGATTCGTTTCAAATTTCGTTTTAAGAGGGCAGGGGAAAGGGAGAAGTATGATGAAGGATTTTTGGGAATTAGAAGTGGAATTTATATGCTTTAAAGCTTTGTGTTTAAATTGTTTGATTTTATTTTTGCGGAATTTAATTCTTTAGCATTCTTGTCATTTCATTTCATCTTTATCGCTTCATTATTTAGGAGATTAGTGGGGCTCTCTTATTTATTAGGTGTACGATCGGAGTGTGCGTGTGTAACCTACTAATCTTCTATTAATGGAGCCCATTGACATTTGAATTTTAAGGTGACATATCTGGTGGCATTCAAGACATTGAATGTTATTCCAAACTAGAGTTACGCACACTACTTAATTGATGGGATGGGAGTGGGGCGCTTACCTGTTATTGTATCGCGGCACACATTGTGCAGTTTGCCCGAGAAAAGCTCTAAGCCGATAATGGCATAGATTATAATAACGAAAAGGACCAGGAGTGCAATGTGAAACAGAGGCACCATGGCCTTCAAAATTGAATTCAGCACAACCTGGAGACCTAAAAAGCGTTGAACAGCCAGTTAAAGTCAGTTTAGAACTTGCCACACACTACAGCGAGCGCATTCAAAAGCATTTCACTACGCAATTCCCCGCAACGAACCCGCGAGTCAGTTGACAGTCAGTTTTCTGCTCAGAGATCACATCTCGATCGTTGGGGGGAATTAACTACGTTGCCGACCGTAGTTCTCTACAAGGGCCTAGGCTTTTGCTACTATTCAGCCATCTAGGGGAAGCTATCTACTGGAAGCTCTTGCTTACTTGGTACGCCCGATACGAGTCGCAGGGGACGCAGCACACGGAAGGCACGCAGAGCTTTCACATCGAATCCATCCTTCATCACATTGGACAGTACTGTACTTATCATACTGCAAAAATTTTGGCATACAATTTCAAATGTGAGTGGTCAGTGAGATTGGCTTCGTTGTTTTTTGTTTTTTTTTTTTATAGAAATTGGGAGATATAAGGTAACATAGAAAATGGTTAAAAGTAGAGATGACCGGCCTGGCGGCTGGGTCATGGGGCGTTCAACGCTTTTTAACTGGGCATATTTTGTATGCTTACCCTATAGCTACAATTGTAAAATCTAATAAATTCCATCCATTTCTTAGATATGCACCATTATGTAAGATAAAACCATATGCTAAAATTTTCATAACACATTCCGCTGTGAATATTACTAGGAATATATTTTCAATCTTTTCCTGTTGTGTGCGTGCGAGCGTCGTGGATTCGGGCGGACGTTGTGTTTTGTTGTTTTGTTGTTCGTTTATCGGATTTGATCAGGATTTATATTTTTTGGGTGTTTCGTGAGTTATGAACGCAGATGAATGATGAATGATTGGCATGGGAAAGTAAGAAAATACAATTGATTAATATTCTGTAGGCTTGGTTCTGGTGAATTGATTTTCATTTCGGGGTTTCTACTTACCAAGGTTTGATTCGTGACGTTCGAATCGCTGCCCGGATAAGGCGTAAAAACGGCCAAGGCAATACAATTGGCAAAAATTGTAAACAAAATAAGAAATTCAAATGGTCTAAAAGCAGAAGTTATCTAAGGGTTAAGGAACACACACCAGCCAGCAACTACAATGGCCACAAAAAGCTGAAAAATAAATTACATCGACTTGGGGAAAAGTTCGAAACACAAATCAGCTCAGTTCCCCAGGCATTAAGTTCGGTTTCTCAAAGTTCAGAAGTTCATATAATGGGAATACTAAGGAATACGAGGAAACTATCAAGAGATTTTCATCTGTTGAGATTGTAGAAAGCTTAAGAAGATCTCGTCTCTTGTGATTTACAAAGGGACTTAAAGAAAGCATTGAATAATCTGATGAATAGAAATCGAAAAAGATTCCTATTCAAATTTTAAGTTCTACTGGTAAAAATGTAGATACTTTCAGCCTGTAAAAGAACAGACTTTGATTCCTCAAACAAGACTAAGTTGGGAGAGAAATTCTGAGAACATTTTCGAACTTATTGCCGATGGCACTGGATCCTGTGTATTCGACTAGGCATATGTTTTGTGGGCGGGTGAATGAAAAAAGGATACTTCCATTCCACAATGCGTATGCAGAGGGCGCGTATGGGATTCTTAAGGGTCAAGCAGAAGAGCGCCCGCTGTGGGCGGTCCGGTTGTGGCTTGCCACGCCTCTGCGGTCTTTTCTGGCCGGCGGCGGCCGCTGCCTTCTGGCCCCCAGCACCGCTGGGTCCAATGGTAGTGCCGTTCATGGTCTCCGGAATGTTTGCAATGCCCATACTGTCGATGCCTGCGGGTCAATGAGAGATGAGTAAGCCAGCCAACTAAAAGGACTGTTAGTCTAAGTTCCCAGGAAAAACTTACCCATAATGTTGTTGCCACCGCCCAGATCGTTGTCCCCAGCGTCGTAGCGACTGGAGTTGGCCGGGTCGCCGCCACCAGAGGCACCGCCGTTGCCGTTGGGCGTGAAATTGCCCGCCCCGGCGGCGCCGCGTTCAAAATCCATAATGTTGAAAAACTTGCCGGGGCCGTGGCCCCCGAAATGATCTATGAGTTCCGCGGAACTCGAATAAAAGGGGGAGAAGGCTTGGGTGTCGTCTTCCTCTTCGTAGTACTCGCAGACGTCGTCGTCGTCGTCCTCGGGCTCGTGAGCAAGCCGCTCTTGCTCATCAATGTCAATGGTGGTGCCTTCAGGCTCACCAAAATCGATTTCCGCCTCGTCGTCTTCCTCTTCGGTTATCCTAAACGTCCTCTTGATCGACGGCCTGTTGCGCGAGTTTTTCCTTATTATGACATCAGCATTGTCGTCCACGTCGCCCACATCCTCGAGCGAGTCATCATTCCCAGGCAGTCCACCTGCAATAATCGCCACATCCTCGTCCGCCTCCTCGCCCGACAGCCCCAGGCGCGGCGCCTGTCGCTCGCTGAAGCTCTCGCAGTCGGTGTTCCCCCCAACACTCCTCTCAGCCGCTGCCGCCGCAACCGCCGCTACAATCGCCGCAGTCCTTAAGGTCTGCGAACTCAGATCAGCCTCGCCTCCCAAGTCGTCCTCGCCCTCGTTCTCGTCGTCGCCAATAAAGCTGCTGATGTCCCCAACGCCGAACCCATGCAACGTGCTGTTGTCCCCGGTGATGTCGCAGTTGCAACTGTTGCTGCTGCTGCTGTCGCCTCCAATGGCGCTGTAGCTGCTGTCCTCGTCCCTGGCCCCGCTGCTGTAGCTGCTGTTGGTGCTGCCGGCGCTGGTCACGCTGTTCTGGGGCTGCTGCTGCCAGGCGCTGGCGGCTGCTGCGGCCGCCGAGTGGGCGGCGGCGAGCGCCTCTTCCGGGGTGAGGCGCTGCTGGCCGGCGGAGCCGTTGCCGCCGCAGGAGGTGCAGGAGGATTTTCGGCGCTTGTGGCTGCCGTTGCCGTTGCTGCTGTGGTTGTGGTTTTTGTGTCGGCGTTGCTTGAAGTCAAGTTTGTAGGTGGCGTTGTTGACTATCTGACTGGTGACCGTGCTCAGTGCTAGCTCGGTGTTTGTGGGTGTGCGTTTCTTGCACCGATCGCTGGATTCGTCTTTATCCGTTAACGAATCGGGGCCGCAACTGGGGGGATAAAAAAGCCAATTAGTTTAGTTCAATCGAGAAATGTGTTAAATTTTATTCAAGTCTAAAAGGACGTCTTCTTCTACACACTGAAATGCAACCTTGGGCAGGAATCAAAATCAACCCTGCAATTAATCGCTTATTGGCGATAGATAAATTTAAAATCTAACGAACAAAACGATCGGCAAAAAAAAAAAACAGAAACAAATGAAAAATTCTTCAGCGACGGAGTTTTATCACAAAACTTATTAAAGATCTTTTTCTTCAACTAATAATTTTTGAAGATTGATCTTTAAATATTTTTAATTGATCAACTCGGATCGCTTAATATTCCTTGAATGGTTAGGGCGAAATTTTATGGCTGATTTTATGAATTTGTTTAAAATATTATTTATGAAATTAATTAGTTTTTTCTCAACCTTTCATTTTCTTATATCTTCGGCAAGACAAAGGCCTAAATTCAGATTATTATTTCTGAAATTTAAAGGGTTTTCTCTACCTTTAAATATGTTTTATCTTCGGAAAGATATAAATTCGCTTTCTAACCATTAAGGACCAAATTAAGACTCTTATTTCTGAAACTGGTTGGCTATTTCTCTACCTTTCATTTTCTTATATCTTCGGCAAGATATAAATTTACTATTTAACTATTGAGGACTAATTTCAGATTATTATTTCTGAAACTATAAAGGGTTTTCTCTACCTTTAATTAAGTTACATCTTCGGACTGAATTCAGAATGCAAAAACGATGAATAGGATCGTTTTTCATTGCAAGAAAAGCAATGAAATTAAAGATCAATCTAAAGCAATTAATCGAATGCATTTATAAGCATTTTTGATTCAAGGATCTTAGCATATCAAATCCTTTTCATTGCGTCTGTTTTGTTGGCTTTACCATTCGAATGTTTTTGGGGAGGAGACACCAGAGGCATGCGTGGGTCGTTGGACAGCGAGACAAACGACAGAGAATACAACACATAGAGCACAACGGGGGAGCCGACTTACTATGACCCACGAGTGTGTTCCAAATACTCAAACTCTTGCATTGCACTATAAATGAATGTGTTTTCGGACTCCTGCTGGAGCTGCAAATACCTTTGTTGGAGCACCGAGGCTGCGGCCGCCGAAGGCGACGCTGCTGCCGGCGAGCCAGCCACCGGTGGCACCGGCAGGGTGATGGTGGGCGAGCGGTGCTGGTGGTGATGCTCCGGCTTGACCACAACCACCTCCAGGTCGCTTTTAGGCGGTGAAGCTTTGCTGGCCTTGCCCGACTTCCGGTTGAACTTGCGGCTGCCGCGCGAAGAGCCCTCCGCCTTTAGATACCGACGGCTGGTGGCCGGCGAGGTGGGCGAGGGCTTGCGCTCAATCACCAGCGTATTGTCGTCATAGGCAATGCAGTTGACCCGCTCGCCGCCGCCGCCCGAGATGGACGGCCCGGGGGCAGTGTCCTCGCCGTTGTCATAGAGCTTGGCCTCCCGTTGGCGCTGGAACTGCAGCTGCCGGCGGCGCTGGGACGAAGTGGCGGACAATTGCTGGCTGCTCTTGGCTGGGCATGTTTCGTCGATGACAAAGCAGCTGGCCGGGGACGCGGGGCTGGCGGTGGTTGGTGGGGAGGTGGCTGGTTCCTGGTCCTTATCGCTAGTGAACTTTTGGCTTAGCTTATTATTGCTGGTGGAGCTGTCCAAGGCCTCGTATTTGTTTATGGGCTGTTCCGCGGGCGAGGCGTGCTCCCGGCGTTCGCCTGGTTGAATTTGAAATTGAAATACTCATTTGCCTTGACGACTGCCACTCTACCTGAATTCATGTTTGGAGTTTCGGCTGGCGGGGCGACCCAGTTAGCTGTGTGCGTGTGCGTGTCATTCACTTCACTGGGCAAGGCCAGAATCGCCCTCTGAACGCGGTCACCACCATCAACAGGTGTGTTGTGTCTCGCACACTCGCACACACTCTCACTCTCCTTGAAGAACTTTGACAGACGCAGCGCGAAAGCTTCGGATTTGTGGGACGCGCGGGCGGTCGTTCGGTTTGTTTACTTCGATTTTGAGTCCTTGTGGGTTTTGTAAATTTGGCAATTGGCTTGAAATCTGCTGGGGCTGCGAACTGGAACTTCGATTAATGTCCTCAGTTAGCTGGCCCATCGACCGACCGACCGATAACGCTTATCACTGACTCAGTGCTTAAAAATAGCCTGCGAGTGTGCCTGGGTGTGTGTGTGGGTTTGTTTACGTTTGCTGTGGCCCATATATCTCCCGATTGTAAGCTCTCTCTCGCGGGCTTGCAGGAAAGCTCAGGGTTGAGTTCACTTTGCAGCCCTAATCAGAGGAAAAAGTTTTCCCCCTCACCCTTTCGACGGAGGAGAAAATAAAAAGCATTTTGCTTTCACTGAACCGTTTGTCTGTCTGTCGGTGCGTTGGTCCGCCTGTTTGCTCAGGCCATTCGTCATTGTGGTCGGTCTGTGGTGGATGCATTATAAAAATTGAAAGAACCACAACCGCCTAGCTGGGCCGAGGATCTCCCAGCTACGTCATTTGTGGGTCCCCTGGCGCATTTGGCCTTACGCCGAAATGAGGTCAAGAGCGCGCCTTAAAAACCGACGAATGCGATTACGAATAGAAATAAAATTCTAATTTACGTGTTTTTATGGATCTCGCCTGGGGAATTCTCGGCATACTTGGGTGCGTGGCCGACGGATGACATTTCCCTTGATTAAATTGTAGGACATTCCTCTCTGTTGGCCCCCAAACGCTGACCGATTGACCTACCCAGGCATATGTAATAAGTACACACAGGAGTGCAAACCCCACACACTCGCACACACCACACTGGCACACAAATACAACTACACACACACGTGTCCCTTGTGAAGAAAAGTTTCATACGTAGTTGAGGAAAACCGATTGGGGGTCGAAATTTCGCGGTGGCTTATCAATTCCTGGTCATCTTGCTGGCTGGATGAACTTTATTAATTTGTTTCGATTTCCACAATTCCCTAATATTCTTTGTTTTATTTTTTTTATAGCTCGCGAGGCACGCAACGACCACCAGCAAGGCGCACGAGTGTAAGGAATCAGCCACAAAAGCACACTGTGCAGGAATTTCAGCTTTTCCTGCTGCCGACACCGAGGAAACCCGCCTGCCGTCTGAGCTTTCGTGGTTGAAACTCGAGCTGTCTGAGTTTATTGATTTTCTGGCCCGCCAAAAATGTCCCAGGGTTCCAGTCCGCGATGGGTTCGTGAGTCCGGTAAGTCCCCATTCATAAATAAAAAGACTTCTGAGGGGGAACAAAGAAAATCCTCGATAGTAAAATCGAATTTGTTTACAAACAAATCAAAGATTGCCAAAGATTGAAAAACACAGCGAGAGAGCGATTCGCTGAGAAATCATCTATTCAGATTTGGGGCAAACATTTTGCCGCTCTCCGAACTCATCAGCTGTTTGGTATTTTTGTGGGCTGCGCATGATCGCTGGGATTGGCGAGCGGGAGAGCCAAAGTGCCAGGCAAATAATGGAAATCAATTTTGTCGTGCAGCTGATTCACTCGTAGCTCTGACAAGACGCCACAAATCAAGGGAAATTCTATATTGTGTGCGGGAAAATTCAAGAAATTCTTCGCTTAGGCCTTTGAAATTCGACTGCTCGTTGTTTTTTATGGGGTCTACAACCTGCTAATGAGCTACATCCGGTAAAAAATTAGTTGATGATTTGTTTACCAAACCTGAGGCGGTTCTTGAGAATCTTTTAATTATTTTACACCAAATGCCACAAATATGAGACATTTAATTTAGAATTAAAACCAAATTGGAAATTTCATACAATTCAGCTGATTTCATTACCTTTTAAATTAGGTGAAGATTATAATGATTTGGAACTTCTTTCACGATTTAATTGTGATCTTTTTATTTCTCAATACTTTATTATAAAACGATGGAAATTTTCAAGTTTTCCAATGATTCAACTATTTTGAGACTCAGATAATATATCGTTTGATTATTTTAAAATTTTTGGCTAATAAAAAACATTTAAAGTTTTAAAAAGTCAAGGAAGCAACTTTTTCCATTTTTTTTTTTAAATCTTTTATTTATTTTCTTTACAAAATATCAGTAGTTATTTGTGCCGTTAATGTCGGCATGTGAATGAAAAATATATAGCCCAATATTATTGAAAACAACAGGCGAGCACGCCAAACAGCCAGGCAATCAAATCGACGGTCCGCTGTCCGCCGTCCGCCGGCGCTCGCCTGGCCGGTCATTTGGTTGGGCATGTTTCTTGGCCCGAAGCGGTTTTCTAATTTTAGGCCAAGCACACGTAGTTTGGGAATCTGTCGATGCGATGCGATGCGCGGAGAGCAGACCGATTATTCCTGTTGTTATTATTTTCTCCCTTTTTATAATTCTATGGCAAAGGAATTGTCTACGTGAGGAGAGAGACCGACCGACCGATTCGAATTCGAAATGCAATGCAGGAATTTCGTATTGAGTATTTGGAAAGGCAGCGGGTGAACTTGATCTACTTAAAGTGAAATACCCGCGGATCAAAGTACAATAGATATCGAAAGTAAATTTCTGCAGGTTGTTGTACATTATACTTACACGATTTGGTTTGGCAAAATCCACGAGAACAGCAACAAGAACAATAGGCATACGCAATGTTCTTTGGGTCTTTTCTTCTTGGTTCCCCTCGGGCTGCCAGAATAATGTGGCGGTCGTCCGCCAGATCAGAGCAGCATACGTGGCGTCGATATTTTTAACTTTTGTGCTGCTGACGAAAATGTTCTTGTTGGGGATTTAAAGTGTATAATTTGCTGTGCTCTCTTCTCGATTTTTATATTTCATTAACTCCCTGTTGTTTTGACTTTTATATTTTTGAAAATTGGCACACGGAATCACTTCTACAAAAAATAGGTAAAATACAAAAT
Source organism: Lissocephala sabroskyi (assembly GCA_037075105.1). Taxonomy (NCBI): domain Eukaryota; kingdom Metazoa; phylum Arthropoda; class Insecta; order Diptera; family Drosophilidae; genus Lissocephala; species Lissocephala sabroskyi. The sequence continues at coordinate 3,554 of JBAMCP010001058.1, read as the reverse complement.
ATATCAGGGCTCAAGAGGGGCGAAAATTTATTGACCATTGCTCATAGAACTTTCCATCTAGTATACAAATTTTCACACACGCACACATGTAGATTTTTCATGGAACTTTAGGGACTTTTTCGCATGAAAATATTTTAATTTGTTGCACTTTTTTTGCATTTGTTTTAGCTTTGCTTAATTTACGTTTGAAAATTGCTTAAAAATGAACTCAAAATCAGTGGACGTTACCCGTAAAAACTTTTTTAAAATAGCTTAAAAATAAATCTGAACACAGACGGGCGCGTTGCTCGGCGCGTTTCACGAACACACGGAGAGTCCACGAAAAACCAATTCACGCAACGATCAGCCGAGAACTGACAGTTTGGGGCCCTCTCGGCAGATCTGGGGAGCTGTCAGATTGCTGCTCGGTTGTTTTGGTCAAAATTAGTGCGTTTTCTACGAATTCAAACAAAGGAATTTCGACAATTTCCACACCAAAACCAATTGAATCGATGAATATTTAAAAATGCTTGGTATTTCAGAATTTATTTAATTCATAAAGAAGTTAAAAATGGAATTGGGTGTTGAAATTAAAGGTTCCATTTCAAAGAAAAGAGTTTCTAAAATTGATTTCTATTCTGTTAAGAAGCTTTCCGATGGACGTCTGTTAAATTAGCAGGAAAATTTTAACAGAAAAGCTTACGGACTCCAAGCTTTTTTTAAATTCCGCGGGCAGCTAAAAAAGTCAACAACACTTAAATTATTTCTTTAATATAAATTAACTTAATTCGAAATATTTATTATCGAAGGACATTACACAAGCCGCCCCTTGAGTTTGGATTCCTGGCGAGTGCAAAGCCACAAACTCGTAATCCGACCACCGAATATTTCTGTCCGTCCGTCTGCCCGACTGGGGCCAAGTTGGCACACGTACCATATTTACTGGAGTTTAACTTGTAAGAAGGCAAAGCCAACGACAGTAATGACGCTGGGGAAAGGGAGGGAAACGGGCCGAGACGGCCAGATTGTCTTTGTGCCCCAGAACACGCCACTCGGCATATGTTGCATAATTATGGTAATGATGATAAGATTGTTAGACGGTAACAACGACATTCGAAACAAGTGAAAGGCCAACTACGCTTTGGGGAAGAGCGTATTCGCTTATTCCCTGAAGCTGAACACTGAGTTTGGGCTGGTTGGGCTTTGTATGACGAAAGCTTAAAGAGGTCGTCTAATTAAATAAAGTTACATATTTTTAATTGCAAAACAAGTATATTAAACTTATTCATATCTGTATCTCTTGATACGGACCCAGGTATACGTGCCAGTTTGCGTTTTGATGAACTGAATTGCATGGAAACTTCTTATTGGCTCAGCGTTGCGTAAGGTTAAAGATACTGGAAGGGCTAATTAAAAGTTTTTTTGTTGAGGATGGCCAGGTAGTTAGCTCATCAACAATTTTAAAGGGCTCTCAGACAACCATTAAACTTGCCTGGAATAAAATCACCCACAGCCCGACACGAATTCGGGCCTGCAACGAGCAAACTGACCGGGTTACTGGCTCCCGACAAGGTTAAAATTAGAAATGATTAAGGAAAAGACCCGCAAGAATGGATTTTAATACATGCTACTCTCAATAATCAGGAAAAAATCAAATTGCCGGACTTTTTATATGTTTTTATACTTTGATTCACACTTTCGAAAAGGGCAAATTCAGAATATGGAATATAGTTTTGCTAGAAGGGAAGAATTCATGAGAGAAGTAAACTTAAATCTTCGAGATTATTTCGAGATTAATAAAACTAAAGCTACCGAAAATTAGATCAAGATTTCGCATGCCCTCACCTTTCTTGCAAAGACCATTTTTACCACCATAACGATTCTTATTCAAAATTTGTATTCTTTCAAATTATTTTGTTTAATTTGATGCGTTATCTAGAAACAAGGGCGACAGCCCTGCGAACAATATACACAGGGTTGCATAAACGAACAATTAGCTAAATATTATCTATAAAGACCAACGCATTCAACCACAATATAAAACATGTTTTTCCCACCATAACGATTCTAATTTAAAATTTGTACTCTTCCAAATTATTTTGTTTAATTTGATGCTTTCACTTTGGCGAAAAGAACACATTATCTAGAAACAAAGGCGACAGCCCTGCAAACAATATATACAGGGTTGTATTTACGAACAATTAGCTAAATATTATCTATAAAGACCAACGCATTAAACCACAATTTAGAACATGTTTTATGGCAAAACTAAAGCTAATTACTATGAAGAAGTAGCACCCAAGGACTCGCTGTAGCTTATATTTGATTAAATTTGATAAATTCCCTTAATCTTCTTGTTCCAAGGTCAAGTCGATAAATTTAAAAAGTCAAAGAACTTCAATTTGCTTACATTTATCTTTTCAAATTTGTTGGACCAAATAAAAGATTTTTGTTATTGTTTATTTTTAATTTAAATTTGGTGCTTAAGCACAGTCCGTTCGACATTTGTGCTGGCGATACGATGGCTAGGCAACCCTGGTTAAACAAAGTAGGCCGTGCAATTTTATTAGATGTGGCCTTGGAATTTTTGGCCCCCTTTCACTATAAAAGGAAGTGAATTTTGTATCAAGTTCAGTTTCCGGTGGCCCCTTGGGGTGCACGGAAGCTGGAGAGATTCCATTTTCCTTTCTTTTATTCATTTTTCTGAGCCGATACGATCGCTTCTTCAAGTGCACCGTTATATGATTATTGCCTTGAGAAGTTTTTGTTAAGTTTGAAAATTATTTTCTTTTTGTTTCTGATTTTAAGACTCGTGCAGTCGCTATATTACCTTTCTGGCCAGGAGTAGTTCGGCTCCAATTTTTTTTGTTATATTCTTAGTTCATTTAAATTTATATTATTTTCAAAACTTATTTATTTTAGTATTTTATATTATTTGAAACATTCGATTTGAACTCTTATAAAAACGAAGCGATGCTTAGTAAAAATTTATAAATTACTTTTTACTTTATTTTTTTTATTATTATTTTCCTTTTATGAAAACAGTTGAGTTGGCTTGTTCTTTTAGCAGTCTTCCTTTGTGATGCATGCACAGTTAATATTATTTAAATGTACTTAAATAATTAACACAAAATTATGAATTTCTTTTTATTTTCATTATTGTGGAATTACTTTATTTCTATATTATTATTTTATTTTGTTAATTTCCTTTTATGAAATTAGTTGAGCTGACTTAGTTCTTCGGTCTGGACTACTTTCTTGGCATCCACAGTTAATATTATTTAATTATTTATTTTGTATATTCTTTGCCTAATAAGTTGCCAAGTTTCCTTTCAATATTCTGGAATCAGCTTTGTAAACTGGAAAAAAAATCTACTTGTTAGGATTTTTATTTTAATTTTAAATGGTTGGAGTCCTTGGGCTCCCTTCCGTCCCTCCAACCAGATCAAAATATGCAATATACACATTGCTTGCATACAATTTCCGGGCTGGATTTCGCGAGAGGGTGGATCAAAAAACGTCCTTCCCCGGCCCGTCAACGCGGAAAGGATACCGCTTCCCGTGGAGTCAATTGC
>JBAMCP010001057.1:0-28918 GCA_037075105.1 Lissocephala sabroskyi | reverse complement strand
GAGCTGAAAAGAATCTGTTGCAATTTCAAGCTGGTAAAAATAAATTAAAAGCAACTAAGTTAAAAGTTACGTGGATTGATTTACGGTCGCCTGGCTGTCGCCGGCAGCGGGTACAGTACCGTCCGTTCGGTGTAAGCGGCAAAAGGCAATGAAATAAAAAGCAGCTGCCGCCATTTTGAGACGTTTTAGTGGCCATAAATCGTGGGTTATATGACAAATATAGAAACTGAAAGCATTAAATTTTGAGTGTTATTTATTTTTTGGCGACAGTCGGAGAATTTCCATAAAAAACCTCCACAAACAAATTGATATTCAGCACGACACAACTCACGGAGGCATTGAAATTGAAATGACTGACTGCCCGACCGACGGACTGACTGACTCAATGACGACTTTTAAAAGCGCACACACAAAAGCCACTCGTTTAGCAAAATCAGTTGAATTCAGCGCCCCAACGGGGCGCATTCGAGTCGCCAAACTCCCAACGAAACTGCTCTGAGTCACGTGAGTCACGCACGTGATCGTGGGCCGACGTGCCGTGAGTGGGAGAGCGAAGCTTTGGGCGTTCTAAGCTTGGAAATCTTTTGTGTTGACTGTACTTTATGTGTTTTGAGGTTGAGGAGCTTCCTTCACTCGACGCTGATTAATTCCAATGAATCTTAACTCCATGAATGGCGATTTGTTCTCTACTCATCTTGCGGGCAGCTTAATTGAATGATTCAACAGATTCCTTTCATCCGAACTTATCTAAAACTCTAAAATACTAATACATGGTTTCTCTGACTAGAAGAACTTTAATAGCCTCTGCTTCGTTGGATAAAGCATCAACTGCTTCTTTTTATACAAAATCCTTTCATTTTCCAGGTTAAGATTTTTGTCCTTCAGTTTGTTTGACGGCAGCTTTTGTTCTTCTTTTGGAGGTTGCTAAGGTTTCCTTGGCATTTATTGCTTCTTTCATTTTGTGTAATTGCAGTTTCTGCGATGGCCTTCTTTCCTCTTTAGTTAAGAGGACCAGGATTCAATCAAACTAAGTGAGTCGGTTTGTTAGGAGGCCTTGAAGATTCTTAGAAGTTACCAGAATCTATTTAGAATGATGGAAAGGAATCCTTCAACTATTAAATTCAAGCGTTCGCCTTGCAGACAAAAATTTGTATGTTCTTCAATAATCTTGAGGTTAATTCCATCTCCAGGTTGTAGATTTTAGAAAGCAAAAATTGGCTATAAATAATTAAGAGATTAGAAGCTACAAAAGCTGTTTGACTAATCAATTATATTATTTGTATAGTCTAAGAGTCTCTTGGGTCTTTCTTTCTGTCTTGTTTAGCATTATAAAGATCTCAATTCCGAATTCAATTTGTGCATTTATATGGTCACTGCCTTTCTTATTTATCTTATATTTCCCAGCCTTCATTTACAGGGAACTGTTTAAAAATCATAAGACTCTGCTATACAGAAAATTCAGCTGACGAATCTTACTTTCCTTGAGGCTTTGAATGTCACCAAAACCGATCAAAATTTATAGAATTCAGTGCCGTTTATGGTTCCCAGTTCATTCCTTAAATAAATCTCAATGACATTTCGCGTTGTTCAGAACTTTTCCGCCGCCTTTTGCGCTCAACTTTTGTGAGTCAGCAGAAATCTTTCTATTCACCGTTGACCATTTCGGGTGAGTGAAAACCGCTCCTTTGTTCACTGAAAATGGCGAAGCTTCTTACAAATAGAGAGATAAATCCAACCACATTTCCTGCCTCTAATTTGGCGCTTTCTTTAGAAGGATTTCTTAATTTGTGAGGGGATTCTTGGGGAGATTATTTCAGGCATTCCTTTAGTAATATGGAGAATGGAAATTGAAGTTGGGATTTCTTACAGGGAATCTATGAAGTGTGGCGGTTTTGTGCTCAACTGTACTTTTTTTTTTCTTTAACTTTGAAAAGATCTTTTTGAAACCTTTCTCCTTTGCACAACTCAATTAACTTTTCATTCTCAGCCGCTAATAAAAAGTAATGGCGGCAGGATTTGACCATCCGACGGCAGCTGCGTCCAGACGACGCCAATTGCACTAATATCCCATAACCGTTGGGCAGATACGGGGCCATTTCGATTGTCGGGCTGCCCATCGTCACGTTCCAGAGAAAAAAGCGATGGAAATGCAGGCGGCGGCTGTGGCGAGGGCGAGGCAACGGGACCGCTAACCCGGGGCCCCGTCAGCGGCGAATAAAATGGCGGCCCCGGACGATGCGGTTGAGGCAGCGGCAAGTTGGGTACCCCAAAGCTGCGGGTCGGGTTAATTCCACCGCCCGCCGCCGCCCCCGCTTATGAGATAAAAATGCCATAAACGCCGCCCGTTGCCGCCGCCGCCGCCGCCGCAGGTAAGACAACAACAGCGCTGGCCATAAAGAGATAAGCAGAATAGCCGGGCTAAATGCAGGCAACATGTGCGTCGGGGCGGCCGTCCATTCATTCATTTTCATTGAGTCGTTTGGCGGCGCAGGTAAAAAAGAAATGAAAAGAAACTGAGACAAGCTTGTGGGTGGGCCAAACACACACGCGAACACACGCACACACCAGAGAGTTCATAAAAAACGTGTAAAAAATAAGTGAAAAAATATTGTTTTATAATCGCAGTCGGTAGGATTCGAACCTACGCTCCCAGAGGGAATCTGATTTCTAGTCAGACGCCTTAACCGCTCGGCCACGACTGCTTGTTGGTCGAGCAGTGCGGGGAGCCGGGCAAGAGAGCCGGCGCGAGGGAGAGAGCAGGCAAGAGAGCGACGGCAGCGAGGCCGACGGAACTTTTGTTGCTTTGTAGTTTTCGTCGTTTGTTTTCGTCAGCGCTTCGGTTGTTGTTGCTGTTGTTGGGCAGTTGGAGATAAGATTTTTGAAGCGAGCAACTTTCGTCGGCCTGTCAACGTCACCGCCTCCGTTGGTCTGCTGCGTGTCCGTCTGTCCGGCCTGTCTGTTTTTAGTTTTCATTGTTTTCGTCGCATTTGCGCATTTTTATTCTCATCCGCTTTCAGCGTTTTTTGTCTTCTACTTCATCCATCTGCTTGGCTATTGTTATTTTCACAGCTTTCGCCAAAAGCGTAAAAGCAACTGTAATTTGTTTTTTCTTCCCCCTACTTCTCTGGCTGCCGTCAAGAGAAAATCTCTTTGTTCAGTAGGTCGGTGTGTGTGTGTGTGTGTGTGGAATGAGTTGCTAAAAATTTTGCATTATTTGCTCATTTATAAACCCAAAGCCACGCATAGTCGAGTCGACAGGTTGGCTCGGTCTATTTGTGTGGGTTTAAAACAGTTTGCCAACTTCATTTCCATTTAAATTTTGTAATTTTCAAAACGCCACGAATGCTTTTAAATAGGCAAACACACACACGCACACGCACACAGTTCGCTTGGCTGGCATGCAAATTGAGCTTCACATTTGGCACAAGTGCTTGACGCTGCTGCCGGTAATGAGGTTGGGGCCGGCGGCAGGGCCGGGGCTCTGCCAACAAATAAAACTTAATTGAGAGTAAAATCAGACGATCGCCCGCCCAGCAGCCGCCGAAGAGAGCCGAAGAGCCAACGACAGCGAGAGAGCAGCTAATTGATCGGGTGCCCCCCCCCCCCTGGCTGGAGTGCCTGTCGTGTCACCTGCAGTGGCGGCGGGTCGCGCCCAGTCACGGTGACAGTGATTACCGAAGATTATTTTGGACTGTCCTCGCCTCATGGCACCATTTTTTCACCATCACCATCATCATAAATTTTCCCTTCATTAAATGCAAATTAAATCCAAGCGCCGGGCAGCCTTCCGGGGTGGCTGGGAGTTGCTAATGTTGAGATGATTGATTGCGGGGGGAAAGAAAAAAAAAACCACCCGAATAACGAAAAAGAAGCGATTTCCCAGCGCCATGTTGCGGATTTTCCCGGGCTGCCCAACCCTCTCGACAAAAGTTCAAGTGCTCTATTTGCCCTCTTGCGGGATTTCTACCCGCAAATTAAAAAGTCTTTCAATAAAAAAGAAAAAAAAAAAAATAGAAAGGTGGAAAATTACCCTTCGCTGGAGTTGAAGATTTTCCCGGCTCTACCTGAGAGTAAAGGAAAATAAAACCAACATACGAATGCCAACGTTGCCGTCGCAATGACAACAAATCCACACAAAGAGCCAATGCATCTTGCCCGACTGCCCGTTTGCCCGTCTCCCCAACTGTCCGACTGTCGGTGTCTGCCTTCGAACGGCCAAGGAAATGAAATAAATTGCAAATAAATTCAATATGTGTGTGTTCGCATTAGAGATCCAGTAGCGGAGATACATAAATCAAGGCCATAAATGGCAAGAAAGACCTGCCCCCCTCCTGGGCTCCGGCGGAGGGGGGAGGGGGGCACTCGCTCATTGTGTGTGCGGCTTGTCTGGGCCGCCACTTGAGCGTGTCTTGCACTTTTGCCCGCTCCCCTGTTGTCGTCTTCGTCTTGCTCGACTACTGGACGCCTCCTCCACTTGAGACGTTCCCTGGGGAGGGGGAGTGGCAGAGGGGGGGGGAGGGGGCTTTTGCAGTTTGTCATCCATTGATGGGCGGGGAGGTGGCGCCGCTGACTGACCAGCCTCATATGCAGATCTCCTCGTGTGTTTGTGTGTGTGTAAATCAAATTTTATTAGGCTCTTTTGTGGTCGTGGTTGTCTTTTTGTCGCCTGGTCTGCTTTTGTTGTTGTTGTTGTTGGTCACGTCGGCCCCTGCAGTGGCGGTCATAAAAATCCCAAATTGCCAGGCTGGGCCACCGAATCGCCGGCCACGGCAGCCGCAACCGCCGGCCCCAACGCCGAAACCGGTTCCCTGGACAAAGGGCCGCCAGGGATCCCACGATATAGAAATCGCCATCGAAATCAACAACCGCCAAAGGAAGCACAAAACACAAGAAGAAGGTAGAGATTATTTAAGGATGAAAGGAACTTTTATAGAGATTTTAAGGCTTAGAAGAAGAGTGGATGTTGGTTGGATTCTTCAGAGAAGAAAGAGGTTGGAAAAAGTCTGGGAAATATCCGATATGTTTTGGATTAAGTATCTTTCTGTCTTTCTGTTTTTGGGTCTTGAATGAAAGTTTCCGTCTTTAGAAATAAAAGGAACAGAGTTTAATCTTGAGAACTGATTTCGTTATATAACCGATAATCTCCGGGACTTGGGCAGCTTTACAGACTTGGACAGATGGATAGATTCACTAGAATTCAGTGAAGATTGAAAAATCAAATTCAAATGCAGACTTAGCTTAAGGATTGTCAGGTTTCCTTGGTCCTCATCGTTCTCAGTCTAATTTAGGCCATTTTATAGAGGTATTAAAGAACTTTATGGGGTTCTTATAAAATGATATAATGACTTACAGTTCAAAGAGCCCAGTTCTATGGGTTTCGTAAGCCCAGTAAAGAAAATAAGTACAGTCTCAGGGAAGAACCTAAACCAATTTCAAGTACAAGAGGATTTTGAATGAAGTTTCACTTCTCATCAAAGATGCTCAATATTCCTTAACTATAGGAGGAGTTTTGGGAGTCTTAAAGAACGGGAATATAGAGGGAATAAAGAGAATAATGGGAACCCCAGCAGCTCTTAAAAAAGGCGGGAAATTGAAAGCTTCACCTTTGGGGCGTCTCGTGGTTAGGATTCCAGGAAATGAAAGCTTTATAAAGCGCATTTAATCTCCTGTTGTCTTTATCGATGGGATGGTTTGTTTGTTTGTTTTTTTGCAGCCCTCGTTGTGAATTCAGCGAAACCGCAAGTCGCCACCGTTTCGATGCCGATGCCGTCTCTTTTTTCTTTCAACCTCCAGCGATTTCTCCATCGCATTTTGCGGCTTGCAACTTCGCTGGCCGCGGCAACCGCCGCCAGACCACTCAACTGATTGCGGCCTCTTGTGCTCATTTGTGGCACAGTTGTCGCCTGCCCGCCTCCTGCTGTTGGCTGTTCTTCTTGTTGCCGTTGCTGCTGCCGCCCGCCTCTAAGCGCCTCAACGCGCAATGCTCATACGCCGCGTACGCCCCACCAACCGTCCGTCCGTCAGACTCTCTCGCGCTCTCGCTCTTGCCTTGCACGCCTATCTGAATTGGAATCGCAATTAAGTTTTATTTTGTAGCGAGTATTTTTTAATTAGCAACGACGTACGACCCCCAGCCTGACTCTCTCGTTTGCCCGGCCTACGCCACCGCCGCCCCCAGTCCCCAGCCGCCAACCATCGACTCTGCGTCGCCGGCAGCCCGTTTAACGATGATGATGACTGACTGGCGCACTGGCCGTCCCACCGGACCGACTGACTGGCTGGCTGCCTGGCTGGTTGCTCTTTCGGCTTTGCTGCCTTCCTGTATCGCGTCGTGTATCTGGCGATTTCTGGCCCCGCGCACTAAGTGGGCGCTGGGCGCTGCATTCGGACTGCGAATCGAGCGAGGCAGTGGGGCCGCAATTTATTCGCTTTTTAACACCCATGGGAGGCCCCGCACACCCATACATATGCATATATGGGGCTATCTATATAGACAAGAGGGAAAAGCTCAGCCAACTCAGACACTCGGTCTATATTTGGGCGCTGCAAGGGCGGCGGCGTCTTTTTGGCGGGCGGGCGATTTTCATATTTACTCGTATTCCATTTTTTATTTGGCGGAATGTATTTGTTGGAATTTGCATTTGACTTTTATTGACATATTCGCATTTTTATTGATCGTTTTAATTTGCATTTCAATTCGCAGTTCTCCTGTTTATTTGCCAACAAACCGAAGGCCTTTCGCCCGCCGCCGCCAGCGTCGATTTGCGGTTTGTTTTTTTGTTGTCATTGCTTTCCAAGATTTATACAAATTTTATTGCATTAATTTCGGAATTTATTGACTTCTTTTTGCACTGAATTTTTGTCGACGTTTCAATGCAAATTAAAGAAAATCCCAAACCCGCATGCCCGTCCTCAGCGATTGCGACAATCGGATCTGTCGCCGGGCAACTCGATTTTCTATATGCAAAGTCCAATTTTATGGACCTGTCACCGTTTTATGGGCACGCCGAGTGCTTGACTTTGATGGAAACAAGTTCCATTAGCTAGGGAATTCCATAGGTATCATCGCGCGACGAGATTGAAAGCGATTTTGAAAGACCCCGCAATCAATTGTCGAGAACACAAAAAATTCCCATAAAACATTTCCAAAAACGACCGACTAAATGCTGCAGATCATTCTAATCGACTTATAGACCTCATAAAAAAATCTGGGTGGCAGCACAAAATCACCAGAAGGAAGTGAGTTTCAATTCACTTTCGAGTTTGCTTAGGTTCCTTGAATTATATTCAAATTGGTCGGGTGAATCATGTCTGGAAATCGTTTCTCACAAGCTAAGAATGCCAATCGCTTTAGTTTTATCCATTTTCTGTTGTAATATCAAAAATTTTATTACCTGCTCTTCTTACCAGATTAGACAGCGTAGATTCCTGATAAATCGAAGCCTGGCCCAGCTGCTCCTCTCCGAGGTTTAAATAAAGAACCAAGCCCTGAAAAAGTGTGAGGAATATATAAATTTATTGTTTTGCTTTATAAAAAACTAAAAGAAATTTAACTATACTATGGAAATTGGATTGTAAACGTGATAAATCGAAGACTTGTCCAGCTGCTCATCTGCTCAAATGATCCTCTAAATGTGAGATGCTTCACTAAATAAATGTGACAAATATTTCAATATTATTATTTCGCTTGAACGGAAATAAAACTACAAGAAATTTGCCTTTACTATGGAAAATGGACTGTGGTAGCTTCTTAAACTATTTCGTGATAAATCGAAGCCTTGCCCAGCTGCTCATCTGCTCAAATGCTCCTCTGTGATGTTTTAATAAAGAACCAAGCACTAAATAAGTATGACAGGAATTTCTATATTATTATTGTGCTTTTTTAGGATTTAAACTACCATAAATTTGCTTCTACTATGGGAAATGGAAGGTGTCAGTCTCTGGAACTATTTCGTGATAAATCGAAGCCTTGCCCAGCTGCTCAACTGCTCAACTACTTCTCTCTGAGGTTTTTATGAGGAGCCAAGTACTGAATAAGTTGAAGACACATTTCTATATTATTATTGTGCTTTTTTAGTATTAAAACTACCAAAAATTTGCCTCTACTATGGCAAATGGATTGTGGCAGTTTATTATTTGGTTGATCTAAAAAAGACTCCTAACTCAAACTCTAATTGATATTACTGCCTGTAGTAGAACTCTCCAAAAACTAAAGCTATCCTAAATGCAAGATCAAGGCTGGTTTAAGGAGAGCGGACTTCGTTTAGGAGGTTCTTGGGATAACATTCTTAGAGTTTCAACGGCACTCATCTTGAAGATGGGAGCTTAGGCTTAGATGTCTCCACGACTCTAAGGGACTTTCTATAAATAAATATTAAGAAATTCTCTTCATTTGCATAATATTAAAGTAAGGGCAGAATTTCGAGCACTTCGGTTGGGTTTCCTGGGCTTTGAGCCTTCGCTGATCTGTGATAGAAATATTTATCTTTTAATTTTTAGAATAGATGCTGAGGACAAGCGCCGAAGGCTTACTTTTCTGTTCATTTTCTCCAGAGATGGATATAATTCAGTTAGCCGTCTTTAAGGAAACTAAATGAAGGAAAAATGCCACTTTCAATAAAGGTAAATAATTCTAAAGTGGTCTAAGAGAGGTTTTGCTAGAGGTTCTTAGAAGATCTCCATTTAGAAAGATTTCCTTAATAGATACGGATTCTCTGAGAACTATTAATAGATTTTTTGCCTTAAAAAGAGATTGCAAATAAGTTTACATTGTCAAAGCAAAAGAGACTACGAGGTCTACGAAGATCTGCGTTAGGATCTTAAAAGATTTCCATTGGCAAAAATTTCTTTACTTGATAAAGATTCTCAGAGAATTTTAGCCTTAAAAAGAGCAGAGAAATGATTTTAAACTGTCAAAGTAGCAGAGAATTCGAAATTCTCCGTGAGGTTCTTAAAAGTTTTCCATTGAGAAAGATTTCTTTACTTGATAAAGATTTTCAGACTATTGGTAATAGATTTCTAGCCTTGAAAAGAGCAGAGAAATGATTTTGAATTGTCAAAGTGAAAGAGACCCGATAATCGTTCGACCAGAAACAATTTGCAATGGCAATCCAACACCTTTGTATTTTCCTGCCACGAAACTGTCATGGCCCTGAGCGATATTGGCCATGTAATTTGTGGACAGTAATAACCCGAGAGCCGTTGACGGTAATGGAAATGGAAACCGATAAACCAACAGAAAAGTGGAAAAAGAAATGAAAAAGCCAACAACAAAATTACAATCATTTCGATAGGCAGGAAACCTCCTTCTGACAGCCCCAATAGAGTTAATAACTCGGCTATTAAAGTTATGCGCTGGCCTATTATTATTTCATGACTTAAAGCATTACCAGCCGAGGCGGCGGTTCTGGCCAACGACGACGGCTTTCGGGCCAAAAACACGAACCGCAACGGCCCAGGGGCGGCGGCCGTTGTCAGGGGCGGGGGGCGGCCAGTTGACTGGGAGTGACAAAAGGAAACCTTTTGCGGTTAATTGCACCACCGAGCGAGCGACCGCGACCAAAGCCGAGCGACGGCGGCGGCGAGTGACGCAATTGAGGGGTCGGGGTCAAAGGCGAAGCCTCTGACGTTAAATGTCAATTGGCCCAGGGGTGGGCAGGAGGCAGCGCGGTTTGGGTTGGTCCTTATTGATTGCCCCGTTGACAGGCTCCTAGGAGCCTCTCGCCGGGCGGCTAATAAAGTTGTCGGCCGGTGAAACGGCAATTGGGGGCTTTTCCGCTTTCCATTTAAACTGAGCCGACGTATGAGATTTAAAATAAATTACATCAGCGTATTCCCAGGGGCGCTTTCCAGGACTTACCTCTGTCCTGCCACCCACTCGACGTCAGCCCACTCGACACGGCCGTTCCATATGTTGCCACACACACAGGGATACACACGGGCCCCTGCCTCGTCCTTGGCCAGCGAGTAACCTGGGGTAAAATCCTAGCCAGAGCGAGAGAGAGAGAGAGAGCGATAATTGAACGTGTTTTTGGGATCTGCGCTTACCTACCCCTGCCGCCGGGCCTTGTTCGTCATCCTTGCTGGTTTCATTTGGTCCTTTTTCAAAATTGCTTTTTTTTCTACGGCGAACCCACAACCCAAACCCAAAATGCCGCACACACACAGACGACCGACCAGACGAGCGGGCCCAGGCACACGGCAACTCCATTTTGTAAGGGCCGTTTTAGGGTGACCAGGCGCGCGCGATGGAAATTTTTAGGCTGCTGACAGCGACGCCGTCGCCGCTCCCGCAGCCGATAAGACCGACCGAACGACCTCTGCCGCGGTTTTATATTTATGACCGCAGCGTTGTTGTTGTTGTTGATCTCGTTTTGTTGTTGGTTGTTTATTTTTATTACCTCGCTGCGCTCTGATTTGGTTTTTTTTTTCGCCAGCGCGCGGCTTTTTTCGGCGTTTGCGTCAGCGGCTGACGTCAACCTTCGATAGCTCAGTTGGTAGAGCGGTGGACTGTAGAAAGGCAACGGAATCTCCCAGCAGATTATATAGAAATCCATAGGTCGCTGGTTCAAATCCGGCTCGAAGGAGTAATATTTTTTTTTCTTAGCTTTACTTTTTTTGAGAGTCGAAATATAAATAGAAAAGGGTATTACGTAAAACGGACTAAAATTAGAAATATTAAGCAGTTATTTTGGAATTTAAGATAAAAATATATTATGATTAGATATTTTCTTGAAATTATATAAAGTTAAAATAAATAAAATTTAATTCCTATAGTTTTATAAAAATAAAACCCTCTTTTAAGCTAATCCGAATTCCCACAGATACTCTTTTTATTTGGTTTCCTCTGTATTCTGTGAACCCAAAGCAAATTGCGAATAGCTGGTCACCCTAATCATCCTTGTGTGTTGTGTTTGCCTCCCCGTATAAAGCGGCTTAATGAATGGGCTGTTACCTCATGCATTGTAAATGAAGGCAGGACACGGACTCGGGACAGTGCGACACGAAGCACATGACAAATGGATGGCAGAGCGAAAAACACGAGGACAACAACAAACAACAAGAAGAAGAAGCAGCGCCAGCGTGTGTAGAAAAACGGAGCACGTTTTGCCCGCAAGTCAATGGGAATAATAGGAAAATAGTCCATTCCTAGGCTAGAAGGATTCGAAGTGATAGTTCCCTCGCTTAGCCAAACGTTTAAGGAACCATAAAGCGAACAAAAAAACAACAAAAATAAAAGAAGCAAAGCAAGCGAGTCACGTGGGGAACCCTAAGCGGCGCATAAAAAGCCTTTGAGGGCCCATAAAACGGACTTTTTATGCGAGCCTGGCCATTTATCCTTTAATATTTTTAAAGCTCGGGCCGCACACAAGCGCCCGGGGTCGCTGCGAGCAGTGAAGGCTTTATAAAAATTAAACATTTGCCCAGGAGAGCAAAGTGTCCTGGTGCGTGCCCGAAAAGAGAACCAAACTTTGCCAGCCTGAATTTGAAGCCCCGGCCAACGGGGGTGGCGGTGGGCGTTGGACGAACTCTCTCGCCCACACTTACCCCCTTTCCTGGCCGAGGACGAGAGCCTGCCGCCGCTGGGGGTGGTTGCTGGTTCCTTCAACTTCCGGCCACCCCGTTTGCTTTCTTTTTTTCCATTACTTTTGCTTGTGCTCACCGCACTTTTCCATTTGGGTTATCCGCTTGTGTTTGCCTTTGACTTGTTCCCGATTTCGCTGCTGCGAATTTCTCGGCCCTGTCGATTCCCCTGGGCAGCAATTATGCCCGCTAATGATTGGTTCCTGGCTGGCAAAATGACTGCCTGGACTGCCCTGCCTGCCAGCTGCCGGCCGAGGCTCGGAACCTGTTGGAGTTTCGGGACCCACGCCTCGTCTGTGGCTGGGGCCGTGCTAATGATTTGAAGGCCACTTTGGTTAGCAGGGCCCCAAAATCGGTCGTCACCGTTTACCGGCTGCATTGACTTGCCATCGAATCAATCACGGGGCTTGGGCCGACAAATTTCCGTATAATCGATGAGGGAAACAGGTTCCCAAGACTCTCAACTAACCACTCATTATCATATCACACGTACTAACCGATGGCCGTGGGCCTCGGCATCTGGCGGACAATTAAGATTCGATTGATTTGTTGACAATTCCCTGACAAATTGACGGGCACTTCGTGGGTGTCAGAGTGATGAATGCCCCACAAGCAAATCAAAGACGGAACTTAGGTATTCCTACAGTTGTTTGATCTTGGGAAAGTTTACCATCTCAAGAACATAAAATGGGCAAGGGATAGGCTGTAAGTTTCCTGCTAGAAGGTTTCTTGAATGCCTCCATTTCGAAATAGTGAACAATTGAATTGTACCCGCGATGTCAGCTAATTGAAAGCCTATGAACTTTCAAGTTAGTTAAAATGGATTGGACAATTCCCTGATAAATTTAGATAATTTCCTTTGCCGGTTTTAGAGAGTTGGAGCTATCAGTCTCTCAGATTTTGTGGATTAGTTGGAAAAGAAATGCTTTAACCAACTTAATCAGGCTGGGAAATCTTATGGCTTCCATCCGAAATTATTTAAAGAGGACTCCTTTCGAGACTGTGACAGGTAATTTGTAGGTTGGCCAAAGACTACTTAGGCTGCCAAATAACGGATGATTTAAAATATTGAAGAGGTTTTAGTTCGGCCAGGACATTTATCCAGAAAATACCTTCAGTCTTTCAGGTTTACGGCAATGAAACTTAATTTCTTATATAAAATTTGGTAGCTTGCTGGGCTCACAGAGTTCTTAAGTTTGAATATTTGGGTGGAAAAAGCAGGAATCCCGAATCGGTAGTCATCCAGAACCATCCAGTGAAAATATCTTCAGACATTTTCAAATAACCCTCGACTGTGCAGAATTTGTCTTGACTGTCTGTGCTGAATTTCTTCTTTTTCTCTCCTCTTCGCATTTTAAATTCTTAGCTACTTAGAGCTCTTTTCTTAGCTAATAAAGACTACTTTATGATTACTAAGAGAGCAGATCTATTTAGAACGACCAATTCAGAAGGAAATTAGTTAAAGGCTAAAGCAACAATAAAACAATTAGAAAAGGCATTTAGTCTTCCATTTGTAGCTGTAGATTTTCCTTAAGTTAAGTTTATTTGACTTTCCAATTATTTGACTTTATTTTATTTTATTTTATTTTTAAGACAAGTCGTAAATCTAGCTTAAAATGCAAGTAAAGATTTTAAAAGAAATCTGCGATAAAATTCACGATTAGCAAAGGCATTCAGTCTTGCATTTGAAGTCTTAGATCTTCCTCAAGTCAAGTTTATTCGAGTCTCCAATCATTTGACTTTAGTTAAGAGCAAAATGAGAACCAGAAATAAATCGGATTGAATGGAATCTTACTTAGAGACCAATCGCAGATCTAGTTTAAAATGTAATAAAGATCGTACAAGGAATCTGCGATAAAATCGACGATTAGCAAAGGCATTCAGTCTTCCATTTGCAGTCATAGATCTTCCTTAAGTTTATTCGAGTCTTCAATCATTTGAATTGTGTTAAGACCAAAATGAGTAGCAGAAATTAATCGGATTTATTGTAATCTTACTTTAAAGGCCAATCCCAGATCTAAATTTAAATGCATCTTAAGATCTCACAAGAAATCTGCTCTACCTATGAAATGATTCTGTTTCTCTGGTTCCTCCTGCTCCAGATAGCCATTTCTTTTAGGGGCTCTGCGGTGTTTGGTTGTCCCCAACTGGAAGTGTTTAATTTTCACGCCTCTCTATCCTTTCCGATGCTCCGGGCATCTTTTTTCCCTGACTGGCGGCAGATTAGACAAGCGACCGCTGATTGTGTGAGTTGTTCGGCCGTCCCTGCTCTTTGGGGATGGCGGGGAAATGAGTGTTTCCATTTGATTTATTATCAGAGTATCTTAAGTCGAGACACCTTCGAGTACCGTTCGACGGTCTTAGGAGTCCGGCGACGAGCGTATTAATCAAAGGCCTGGAATCTTTATCAAGTTGTCAAACATGCGAGCCGCCAACGGCGGCCCGAAACCCGTTTGGATCCTTCACACGCACAAGGATGCCGCTCCAGTTGTGGTCCAGTTTCGGCTGCGATTCCTGAACTCGCGCGCAAATCATGGAAATGAGCTGCCGCCAACAACAGAGCAACGGCTTTCTGAAAAGTGTCACCAGATTTTTGTGGCGGCTTCGACGAACCCACCGTTTGCATTTCTCGATCCGTTTCCAATCCGTGGCAGCGGCAACAACAACAACGCTGGAGACGGCGTCGGGGGCATTAATATTCACATGTCGTTCGCGAGGCGACTGCGCGCGCGCCCGGCCGGTTGCAGTGGCGGGACCCGCGGCTTGATGTCTAAACAGGCCGTCTGTCCGCTGTCTGATTGCTCAAGTGTCGTGGCCGCTGTTGTTGCTGCTGGGGAGCTGCAATCGTTGCCGTTCCGAATCCGAATTGCTTGGCGCGCAAAACGCGCTTTGGGCCGCATAAATTTACCCGCCGCCGCCGCTGCCACAACCGTCGAGTGGTTATGGCAGAGCCGGAGACGGAGACTGGGCGCTTTTGCCCAACTCGGCCTCAAAACTGGTTCCATTTATGCAAGTTTGCTGCCGCCGCCGTCGGTACGGTTTTGGTATTGTGCCAGTTGTTGTTGGTGGCGGTGGCCGCTGCTTTCGCATTCAATTTTGTGGATCTGGCCAAGAGAGATACATTTTCTTTATCGGCATCAGAGTGGGACTTGGTGAGGTGGCCGCGGCAGGCAAATGGCGGCGGCTGTGGGGCCACAAAATATCCGATTTCAAAGAGCCCTAATCGGTTTTCGGGAGGGCCGCTTAAGTCGCTGCGACATGGCATCGAATTCCATTGACCGCTTCCAAAATTCCCCAATTCAATTTGTTTATTTCATAATTTACCTCCCCCCTCTCTGTAGCTCTCCGTAAACATCCGTCTTTTGGCTGAATAGATTTCTTTGTTTACCCGCAGCCTCCTCTCCCTCACACAGTCCACAACTGCCTAGGAATACTGTCCACAATTCACTGTGCGTGTGTGTGTGTGTGTGTGGTGTGTGTGGGCTTTTGTGTGTTTATTTGTTCGGCAAGTGAAGGTCGTTGGCGGGGATCGACTATGAATTCAATTTACTTTCTACTTTGATAAACATTCATGGTAATGAGCTTTCATTTTGTTCGCTTGCCTTTTCATGTTTCCAATTCGATTGAAGGGAAACCTCCCCCACCCCCGCCCCTTACTGTGTTTATAGCCGTCAATTATGAATGTTTATGGTTAATTTTGTTTTGCCTTTTAAACAAACTTATTGAGTGATTTTTGATGCCTTTTTTGGTTGCGGCTCCAATGGAGATTTGCCGATTTCTTTTAGCAAATCAAAGTTCCTAGAACTCTCCAGAAAGTCTGTAGTTTTTTTGTTCCTTGCACATCATCTCAAAAAGCCTTATATTTTGAGTTTTAAGATATTATATCTCCTTTGTCTTCATACTATTCTAGGGAACTTTAGCACTTGAAACCTCCAAAACCTTCCCAGCTTGTTAACACTATTTAAAGCACTTGTTTCTCCAGAATTAAAGTTTCAATCTTTAAATTTCTTAAGCATTCTTTTCGATTCTCTCCAGTTCCTTGAGTTCTCTTTGAATTTCTTAACAAATATTTAATATTTCTTCATTTTGTTGTTGGTTAAGTTACCTTGAAATTTGGCCCTTTAATTCTCTCTCTCATCTTTCTTTCCCGATACTTTCTATATCAGATTTTACAAAACTCCATTATAAACTTTCATTCCTCTCATTGGCAATGAAAAAATGGCTACTTGCCGTGCCCAGCCGAGATTTTTGTGGAGACGACTGCGGAGTTTTTAAACCAATAAGGAATTTCCAGTTGAGTCTCAGATCAAATATAAGTATTTCCCCTAAAACTCTCATATTATAAAATGTATTCTTATGGAAATCTTTAGTTCCTTTTGTGTAGGTTTCTTGGATTTCTTCCTTTCCTTCTTTCTGAGTCTTGGGTTTTATCGGAATTACCTATTTCGTGAGGGAGTGCAGATTTTTAAGATCAAAATAAATTTGCAATGGAAAAACCTAAGGTTCTCAATGGAAAGATATTCCTCTTTTCTATTTAAGATCTCTTATATGAAGTCATCTTAAATGGGTTCCCTTGCTCGTCTGTCTCTCTAATCTGTCTTGGATTCTTGAACTCTGTGCCAGGTAATCCCTATCGAATTTCCTTCAATGACTATTTGACATTTTGTCCTGTAAAAAAAGGAGAGGGTGCCGTTGGCCCATGGAAAGTTGCCGGGGACCTTTGGCGTGACAAATGCGACTCGGGGACTTTAAGTTGCCAAAGTTACTTAATCATGTGCTCCAATTAGACGAGCCGTGGGCGGGGGCAGGGGCAGGGGCGTGTGGATTCTACGGGTACCGCTAGCCAACGGAGAGAGAGAAACCAGAAAGCCTGGCAGTCAGGCAGTCAGACCGGCAATTGGGTTTCGTGCCAGAAGACCAGGTCGACCGGCCGACCGCCCGACTCGCCGACAACGAGGTTGGAAAATAAAAATGGAGTGTCACGGCGGCCGCCGCGCGTCCGGGGCGGGCGACGGTTGGGCCGCTTCCGCAGGCCAGCGACTGTGACGACACCCACTCGCCGCCGCTGCGGTAGTCTGGCGGCTGCTCGCTGGGTTTGCTGGCCAAACAAGCACGCAATTGCCACTGTCGACGTCAGCAGCGGCGCTGCTGAGCCCCCGCTGAGCGAGCGTAGACGAGAGAGCAGCGAGTGGTCGTGCGGGCCCCCCGCCCCTCTCACTCAAACAAACCGCTTCGGCTGGGCTTCGCGACAACTTCGTTCGGCCGCTCGGGTTTTTGCTTTTTGCGCCGAACTGTTTTTTTCGCCGCATTCGCTGTTGTCGTTGTCGCCGTCGCCGCTGCCGCTGCCCTGTTCGGCGTCTTTCATCAGCAGATTTTTCGCTGAGTGATGAAAATTATGTTGACGACGGCGACGACGCCGCTGCTGCTGGTGAAGATGAGGTCTCGCCGCCCCGTCTCGTGGGCACCCAGAGGGCCCCCGCCGCCGCCTCCAGAGCCACAAGCGCTCGCCCGTTCGCCCGCTCGGCTAGCGAAAGTTGCGCTAAATTGGAACATCAGCATTTTTGCTTCTGTTTATTTTCATGTTTTTCTTCCCCAACGCCACCGTCGGCGCTGCCGTTTCAAAAGCTTTGGCGGCCGCCACAGCAAATATGCCAACAATTTCTGTATTTACATGTGGAAACTGCGCGCTGAATTCCATTCATTTGCGCTGTCTGGCTGCCCGCTGCTCCCCTCGCTGTTGTTATTTTAAATTCCCAGTTTATTTAGGTGGCGGAATTTTATAAAGATAACGGTGAGCGGAAGGTGCGCCGGCAGTCACTGCGACGCCGACGGCGGTGGCTCCGCTGGCTTATCAACGCACCTTTGCCGTCGCCGCTTGGCAACCTTCGATAGCTCAGTTGGTAGAGCGGTGGACTGTAGAACGGTGAATTCCATATAAAGCCGACCCCGGCGGCATATAGACTAAAGATATAGACATCCATAGGTCGCTGGTTCAAATCCGGCTCGAAGGAGTTTATACTTTTTTTTTTTGCTTCTCTCTTTAATTCCCATAATCAGGAGTGGGAAGTTTTTCTAGATCTTTTTTGAATCGGGGTTATCGGAGCTTAAGAGATACGGATTTTCTATCATCTCTCGATTCTTAAGATTCGATTGTTTCCATCTTCTCTATCACATCCGCCAAAAAGAGTTTGAGAGCTCTTCACTTTTGGAGATATATACAAAGTCTTTTAAAGCAGGCAGGGAAGATAATATTTACTAGATAATATAGGACTTGATTATAAATTCTTTAAGATCTTTGAACCCGCCAACTCACTCACCCAGAGACATTTCTTTGCCTCATTCTAAATGGACTTTTATAGGCATCCATAATTTCTAATCTATAAAGAACAAAAATCACGGATCCCTAAAGAATCCTTAATAACCTTAAGATCCACATAAATAAACACAAGTACAGTCACCCACAAAACCTCAGCGAAGGCTAATTCTGCCTGAATAATTCGATTCGGCTGTTTTTCCCAAATGGTCGCCATTTTTAAGGGTGCTTCCTTTAAGAAAAAAATGCCCAGTCCCTTATGAAAAGTCCTTGGATACGAGGAGCCTAGAAGAGTAGGAAACAATTGCCTAATTACACCGAAGAGGTGGAAATTTGTTAGGCCTTCGCTGGAAAAGCAGAAGTCGAAGTTGAAATGCATTCAATTTCTCAATTCATCAATGAAAGTGGGATGTGAATGATGTGACGAAATTACTGAGATTATTCTTGGATTTGAACATAGAAATAAGGGAAAATATATGGGAACTTAAATATAAAATATAAATATAAATTAAACTCTTTTTAACCCAAAAATAATTGCAAGATTGGAACGAAATATAATGTTGAAAGAAAAGGAAAATCAAATCTCGACTGAATTCAACGACAAAAAAGAGCCGAAAGCAAATAGCACAAATCACAATAATTGAAAGAATTAATTAAATTATTCTCAAAATAAGAAAGAAATAAAAAGGAAGTTTCTGTATTCCGTCAGATCCATAAATAATATAAACATAAAAACAATAAAGAGGAGGTTCGGAGATTCAGCGCCAATTTTACTCGACAACGGCATCCATTGCTTTCATTCCATTCGAAATAAAGCCCAATGGAAATAATTTAAGTCAAAAGTGAAAAAAAAAAAAATTATTTAAATTAAATCTGCACCACAGTTGCTTCCATTCCATTCGAAATAAAGTCCAAGTCTAAACTGAAGAACTTATATTAAATAAAACCAATAAAATTAAATAAATAATTCCCAGCCAACAAGGCAAGGACAAATGCAGACACAATCCTAGAATAATTCATAGGCAGTACCAATAAATAAAATATACTGAAAGGAACTGAAGTATCTTCAAATCGGATCGGACCTGCTCGGCTGCCGGTGCCAATTTGAATGATTTCAGAGAACCCGACGACGGCCTTTTATACCCGCCAGGGCCCCGAATTTTAGAAAACAGAGTTGCCCTTTTATCGAACTATAAAATGTGTGGCCTTGAATTGAATTGTCTCTACAAAACAGAGTTGCCCTATCTTAGAAAAGTCTACAGGAGAGACTCTAGATCTGTTTGGCGGAAGTTCTTTATAATAAATCGATTGAAATAGGGAATTCTAGGAGAAGAGTCATCGTGATGGATTGCGAACTATAAATCGCGTTGATGGGAAACTTGTGCGGCTTTAAATTGAATTGTCTCTACAAAACAGAGTTGACCTTTCTCAGAAAAGTCTACAGGGGAGTCTCTAGATCTGTTGGGCGGAAGTTCTATATAATGAATCGATTGAAATAGAGAATTACAGAAGGAGAATTATCTTGATGAACATTTTTGTTATTCTCTTCCGAACTATAAATCGGGTGGATGGGAAACTTGTGTGACCTTGAGTTCAATTGTCTCTACAAAACAGAGTTGCCCTTTCTCAGAAAACCTTACAGGGTTTAAGGGTTTCCCTTTCGTCAGAAAAGTCTATACGGTTGTCTATGGTTCTGTTGAGCTTAAGGAACACGAGAGATCTATATAGTAAATCGATTGGAATAGGGAATTCTGGGATTCTCATCCTCATCATAAACTTTTGTGTTATTCAGTATTCTAAATCACTTAGGTGATAAAACTTGTGTTACCTTGAGTTCAATTGTCTCTAGAAAACAGAGTTGCCCTATCTCAGAAAACATTATAGGTTTTAAGGGCTTCTTTTTCCAGAATAGTCTATAGGAGAGTCTGTGATTCCGTTGGACTTCAGAAACACGAAAAATCCATATAGTAAATCGTGATGAATGGGGAATTCTGAGAGAAGAATTATCATGATGAATTTTTATGTAATTCCCTTTCGAACTATAAAATGGGAAACTTGTGTGGCCTCAAATTGAATTGTCTCGGCGCAAAGTGAAAAATATGTTCGACTTTTGGGAAAACTAGAGGGAAATGGAGAGCTTAGCGAAAGGCTGAGAAGTTGGCGCTGAGCAAAAGTTGCCGCAAACTTTTCAGACGCCAAAAGTTTTTAAAAACAATGAAGGCCATAAAAGCGCCGTAAATAAAACGGGCCGCAATGAAATTTGGCAACGTTTTGAATAACAAACAAAAAGCAATTCCCCCAGCCAGCCAGAAATATAATTAGCAAAGTTGTGATAAAAAGCACAAAACACAATTTGGAGGCCTCTTTTTGCGTCGGTCGAGCGTGTTCAATTATCGTCGTTGGGTCGACCCGACCAGGGGCGTCGTAGGGCCCCTCACACACACACACACACACACACACGCGTACTTAATCTGGGGAACCTTTGGCTGGAATTTTAGATGGCCATTTTAATGGGAAGTTGGTGAGAAGTGAATGCCGCTGGCCGAAGGGCGGTTTGGCGCCCCCCACCGCCCAGCGCCGTCCATGCCACTGGCGACGTGTAAGTGTGGGCGGCGTTGCCGATTTTCAGGCCACGACGGGCAAACTGGCGGCCAAAATAAAACCCACACGCACACTAAGACCGACCTGCCTGTGTGTGTGAGAGAGCACACAGCGAAGTAGAAGAAGCAGCAGTAGAAAATTTTCCGCGCTTTTCGGTGCCCACACACACACACACACACGCGCGCGCTGCGCTCTCTCAGCCGACGCCGCTCTCGCTCTCCCGCTCGGCTGGCTGCGGCGAATTCGTGCGTCGGTCGTCGGTTTTCGGTGTGTGGAAATCGCGTTTTCGAAATTCGAATAAAATATTAAGTTCGAATTTCTTGTCAACTTGACGCGCCACGAAAAAGGTCACCCAACAGATACACACGCACACACACACACACACTCGCGTACGCGAAACATCTGTGCGGCGTTGCCGTTTTTCATTAGTACGCCGTCCGGCGAAGCCAACTGGAAATTTCACTGCAATCATAATTTCTGCTGCCGCCGGCTGCCTTTTTTTTCGGGCGGCGCGCCATTCCGCCCCTTCCCCCCCCTCCCTCCTTGCACCCAAATCGATTCGTGTGGCGGCTTCGGGTAAATCGGAAAATCAAACGACCGCTCGCCCGCCTTCCGCTTGATTGTAATTCTTTTCACACTTTCGCCCCCTGCCCCACCCCCCGAGCGGCGGCAGAGCGCCTAATTTATTTTTAAATAAACTTCATGGGCTTTTCGAAAATTCCCCAACCACCGACGCCGCATCAAATACCACAAAAAAAGGAAAACATTTAATTATAGAATTTTTGCGTGTGGCTTTTGGCATTTTCGTTATTTGCTCTCCGTCGGTTTTTCAATTAATCGGAAAAATGCGGCGCCCACTCAAATATTTTCCCCAGCCCCCCGTCCATGTGTGTGCGCGATTCTGTAATCGATCAGATTTTCGGATTATTCCATTTTCCCCGCAACATTAAAGACCCAAATGACGCGGCCGCCACCCCGACGCCATTTTAATGTTATCGACGGCGGCGTCGATAGTCCGGCGGGGATGGGGGAAGGGGGTCAGGTGAGTGGAGTCCCGAGTAATCCGCTGATGGCAAGCTTCTGTCAAAGGGAATGAAAGATTGGCAAAAAGCAGTAAACTTGATTCGGGAATCGGAGAAATCAAAATTTCATGCACGATTTTCTGTGGGTTTCATCCTGCAAACAAACAAGGATCCAATTAGTTATCGACCTGCATGCATTCCTGTTTTTCATGTCAGACATCAGAATTTGCCTCCAATTAAAAAGCCCAGCCAGCCAGTCGGCTGGTTTGTTGAGGGTGTTGATGGATTTTACACAAAATGAAAGGAAATCAAATTACCGAACAGCATCCGCTGCACGTAATGCGGTCCTTGCCAGGGACATGAGGTTTGTCTGACTTCAAATGGAAACCCCACAAAGGAATCCAAGTGTGTGGGAGGAGAGCATGAAAGCGGAGAGGACTGGGGAAAGCGAAGAATCTTGAGATTTCTGAAAAGGTCCACAAAAGTCGGATTGAAGAGGTTTTTGAGCAGGCAGTCAATTCTTCCAACTTCTTGGGAATTCTGGGGAAAGTTTACTCAAATTTATGGACAATTCAAAAGACTTTTATTTATTGGTTTTATTGGAATTCAAGTTCAATTCATTCAATTCAAGGTAATCAAGAAGTAAGTCGATTTTTAAGAACCTTAATAGAGTTTCGGCTGGCGTACTTTTCCCAAAAGAGTTCCTTACTTCGATTCGGGACGAAGTGTTTGATGTCTGAAGAATTTTTGTTGTTAAATTGAACAGTTTGTGCTTAGTTCCCTTAACTGCAATATCAAGTTATAGAGGTTTTTGAGGCAGTCAATTCTTCCAACTTCTTGGGAAATACAATACAAAAATATAGTCGAAATACCCCAAACCTATTTAGACTTATCGGATATGAAGAATCCAATCTCTGTACAGCTTTTTTTGCAGAAGTTCTTTTAATTAAGGTTCAATTTTCTGTGGACACTCCGTAAAGCCTTGAAAATATTGAGTATCGTTTTCCATTCTTTGCCTATGGTACGAAGGACGGTTAGGATACTTCACGAACTTCGAAATTAGGTAAGTCAGGATGGCTGTTCTGTATGAAGGAAAGAAAGCTCTTTAAAAGACTGCGAAAGACCTCAAGTCGCTGCTCCAAATAAAACTTTATTTTGTCGGAAGAATTAAGAGCTCTTCGTCTTAGAAAGCCTTTCAGTTCTGTGCAGTGACTTCGACTGGAGGAAGGACTATACGAAATGCGTCTTTATGTACCTGAAGAATCTGAGAACTCTTCTAGCAATAAAGTCTCCTAACTTTGAACTCGGAACGGAGACTAATTCACCGCCTTGAACTCTTAACCTTGCTTTAATTTTTGCAGGAAATTTTAGTTAGTTGTTGAGAGAGAGAGAGAGAGAGAGAGAGGAAGAGAGAGAGAGAGAGAGAGAGAGAGAGAGAAAGGAAGAGGAACCCTTTCCTCTGAAAGTGCAAAGTGCTTGAGAATTCCGTCAGTTTCCCTGGCCGCCCCCCGCGGCTTTCTGTTTCCACTTGTTTATCATTTGGCCCAACTGACGGCTCAATGGAGTTTTTGAGTTGCGGTTCCGTGGGCTGTGGATTAAAAGCGAAACACAAACAAACGCTCGGTTGGGGAATTAAAAACTTAATTAATTATGACAAGCGACTTTGGGGCCGTTGAATATTCAAGGCAGCGGCAGCGGACGGCGGAGCCATAAACCGCGGGCAGTTCATTTTCGACAGGTCGCTTAATTAAATATGCAAATTCGTGGCCTATTGTAAAATCGAAACTGGCCAGGCCATAAACCAAAAAGCGGTTGCCGCTTCCGACAGGCCGGCCAGCCATTTTATCAGCAGGCAGAGTCGCCGCCGCCGCCGTTGCCGTCGCAGTTGAAAGAAAAATGGAGAACGCCAAGCGCCGGCGGGCGGCCGGGGGACGGGGGACGGGGGACGGCTGGCCGCGTGCACCCTAAAACTGCAGGCGTGGCCCTCAACCCCCAGGGCGAGGCCGTCCCGTCCGTCTTACGTAATCCTTAGCGAGGCTGGCGGCAACTGTACTTGTTACCAGAAAATTCGCTAGATTTGGCCAGGAGATGCCTGCAATCTTACGGCTCGAAAATTGCCTGTAAAAAAATCCAATTTAATTTCGAAATGCAATTAAATTTTTGTCGACGTCGCCGCGCTGCCAACGAGAGCAGAGGCAGAGAAATGAGAGCAGCGACGCCGAGGGAGAGTGAGAGAGCCGCGCGGCTCGTGTTCGCCGCGCGGCGAATTCGGCCGGGCGCTCGTGGCCGTCGCGCGCCATTGGTCGGCTCGGGCCGAACTGCCGAAGCCGTCGGCTCTGCCGATTGGCCCGCCAAACGGGCTTCGTTGCGCCGAACGCCATCGTTGGCCAGCCGGCGGAGTTCCCGGCCCGGGGGTGGTGCGCTGGGTGGGAGTTGGGGTGGTCGGCCGGGGCAATCGGCCCAGCCAATAACCCAAGGGAGGCAGCGGGGAAGTACAGTTGCCCCCCCGGCTTTAATTTATGGGGCCCCGTCGTCCACTTGAGTGAGCACTTCTGGAGTTTTTTT
This sequence comes from Lissocephala sabroskyi, assembly GCA_037075105.1. Lineage (NCBI taxonomy): Eukaryota > Metazoa > Arthropoda > Insecta > Diptera > Drosophilidae > Lissocephala > Lissocephala sabroskyi. The sequence continues at coordinate 4,834 of JBAMCP010001057.1, read as the reverse complement.
CGGGCTCTCCAGTTTTTCTAATTCCACTTCCGATGGGGGGAATAATGGAAAAATCTATCTACACACACTTTCCATTCAAACGCAGCCATATGGAAAGATATCTTTTCATGTTCGCTGTCACCGTCGCCGTCGCCGTCAGCGTCGCTGTCGAAACAAAGGCGATTTTAGGGCGTCCCTGCGTGTGTGTCTGTGTGTGTGTGTGTAAACATCACGGAGCGTAATTCGTGGCTCGGCAGGCGATTGCGGCCTGTTTCGGGGGTTGAATTCCCGGACGCGGAAGTGTCTCCTGCATTTGGCCGTCCGTCTGTCCGTCCAACAAATTGTAAACCGCTGGCTGTGCTTATGTAAACAAAGAGCCCGAAATGCAAAAAACCAAGGTAGCCGGCAGGGCGGGGCGGGGGCGGGGAGAGTAAAACGAATCGCAGTAAATTGGCCGCGATGTATGATTTCGGGCGAAGGGAAGCGCATCTGAAATTGTGGAAAATAAAACTTAAACTCGGGGGTGTCATCTAGTTAGCAGGGAATTTCATTTGACAGGGATTAACGGATGAAAATTACCGGATATGACGTCACAAGCGGGGAAGGGTGGCGCGTGCAGCGCGCACTGCGGAAGGTGAACGCACTCAATGGTTTTTTTTGGGGCAGCGCACGTAATTTTTCAATTAAATTTTTTTAATATTTTGAGGACGTCTGGAAAACTCTCGTTTCTGTAGCAAAAGGAATATTATTGGAGTCTCTTTTTTATTTTTATAAATCTAAACACGATCATTTGTGCAATTTAATTCATTTGTCCAAAGAAATATTGAAAAAATGCCACCCGTGAGAAATTCAAATTTGCCGCCAACTACCGCAGAAGCTGCCACCTCGTCGTTCAATAATTTAATCTGGCCAGACCGCCCACAATTTTTCGAGTCCCAAAGCAGAAAATTGGAATTAAAATTAAAATTTAAATAAGCTTAATAAATATACGAATTTTTTTTTATTTTTGCAGAAGTACTTTGACATCGAAACCAATTTACACATTAATTTCTAGTGGTTCATTTCTAGTGGCAATATTATTGTGGCAGTGTTGCAGCAGCCAGAACTTTTTCGCAAGACAATAATGAGCATTCACGAAAACCGGCTTAAGTTATAAATTCGCGGAAATAACTGAGGTATTTATGGTGTTCGGGTTGATTTTATTAAATATCTCTATAACTGAAGATGGTTATGCCGAAACTCATAAATATGTTGGTCTCTTTCAATGTTCCACGAGCTGGCCACTCTGTAGGTATTTTATAGCAGCCAGCTATGTCAGCTAAGACAGAGGCTGGCTGCTATGAAAGCATAAGCGGAGCAATCTGCTTTATAAGTTAAGCAACAGGCACTGCTTCACAACCCAAACACTGCTTCACAACACTTGAGTGTTGAAGCAGTCAGCCATGTGGCTGGCCATCGGCAAGGCAGTGCAATTTAAATTTTCCCCTAAACTTGAAATTAAAACAGTTTTAATACTTCACCCAATTGCTAATCGCATGTAAATATAAAACTATGCCCCCCCCCCCCCTCTCCTATCATCGCACCACTGGCCCACGCCCCGCTGGGCTGCGTGAAGTGGCAAACTCAAATCGCCTGCCACACTCGCCAATTCAGTGGCCTGCCTCGTAAATAACGGCACATTAGGCACCTCCAGAGCGCTCACAGCTGGTTGCCTCGTAATTTGCGGCAGCGAGTAGAATTTTCATTTCCATTTACGTCACAAAGATTGCAATTAACTGCCCGTGGCGTTGCCAGAGGGCGGCGGAGTGGGGGGCGTTGCCGGCTTGTTGGTTATTTTAGAAATTTCTGATTCGGTTGCCGGCAAATTCCCACAAGCACTTGACGCAACCCGATCGCCCATCAAAGCGAATCCAAATCATCAAAAGCCTGGACAGACGGACAGGTGGACGGATAAATTGCCGGGCTCGCCTGCATCGACAAGGGCAATCGACTAGTCGTAAATACTTCATTTGCTTGCCACAATGAGTGGCATGATGCTGCAGGGAGGGGGTGGGGGGAGCGGGGCTTGTTTTAGGTGGAGAGTGTTGTTAATTTATCAGCGCATAAATTACAATATCAGAAACCAGAGCGAGGGGGGGGTGGGGTGGGTGGTGGTCAGGGCTTGTTGAATATTCGAACTGATTTTTGATGTCGTTGGCAACATTGGACTCGGCCACTCACTGCTTATGCGTGCCGCAATTGAGCTGTTGCTGGCTGCCGCCACATCACGTGCCCCACCACCACCAACAACAACAACAACAACTGGAAGCAAACAGAGAGGAGGCAAAGCGGCCCACCGTGCAAACGTGCAGCTAAAATAATAACAAGCGATCCCAGGGCCGAGATTGGTTCGGCAAATTGCTATTTATTAAAAATCAATGTGGCCAGCCAACAAAATCAGCAATTTCAGCAGCAACAGTCCTGCCACCCCCCCTCCCCTCTCACAAAAACCTACTCATCTATCGCCCGCAGTGTTGCCAGTTTCTGGCTCTTTTTTCTGGCAGCACTGGTTGGTAGTTTTGCCAGGGTTGCCCGGCAGCGTCTATCGATCGCAGTGTTGCCAGTCTTTGGTTGTTTTTTATGGCAGCACTGGTCGGTAGTTTTGTCAGGGTTGCCCGGCGCTTCGCTTTGTGCTTAATTATTGCTTTCAGCGCGTATCGAAAATTGCCGAAAACACGACTAATGATTGGCTTGTTTCTTTCTTCCTCTTTCTGGGTGGAATAAAGAAAACTCTGATCTTTAAAATTATCTTAAAAGAGCTGCAACTCTCAGCCCCACAGGCCGATTTCCCTTGCTCTTTTTCCCTACTCCCTGTGGCTGTGTCCCAACTCCTGCAGTTCTTCTCTTTTCTCTGATTCACTTCCCTCTGATTTCACCCGCTCTCTCTCTCTCCTAGCTGAATGAGTTGCTCCTTGTTAGGGAAGAAGAATCTGGCTAAACTCTTGAAATCGCCAACACTGACAACTCAGCAAACAGAGACGGTTATTTGGGCGGACAGTGAAATCCAGCGGACAGGCCGACGGACAGCCAAACACTGCGGTCTGTGGCAGACGACTGAGGGGGGGGGGGGAGCGCGTTGTCGGCCAGGCTCGAATAACTGTTGCACCAACACAAACACCAATCGCCCACGCAGCCACCAAAAACACACACACGCACGTAGCTCCCCCCGCCCCCTGGACCCCACACATTAACTGACGGCCACCCCCCACCCCCCGCCGGAACACATGTAGTTACCAGTCAGGCGCATATGCCGCGTCAATGACAGCAGTCCGGTCGTGGGGGGAGGGGGTGTTGGTCTGTCTGAGGCGCTGGCAACTCGTTGGCCGGTGGGACAGCGTGTTGGTCAGCCAGGCGACATTTCCGGGTGGTTGGGAGTAATTGCTTTTCAAGCTGTTGCCGTGGCTCCCACAGGCGTGGGGCGGGGCACAGTCTGATGCAAAATTGGGCCCAGCACCCTCCGGCGGCGGCCAGGACAACTGAGCAAGCAAGTAGTGTTTGGTCCTGCGGGGTGGGATTGTCAAGCAGCTTACGGGAGAGGGGGGGTTGTGTTTTTTTGGACTGGCCAGTCGGCCGGCCAACGAGGCGTATGGCAATGTCAACTCCATAAATGCGCCCGGAAGCGAATTTGGCAAAATTTCGAGGCGCAGCGGTTGTTGCTAAAAGCAGCTTACGTGCAACCCCCCACCCCTCACCTCCACAAGGTCCCTGCGGTTGCACCTTTAGTGCCAGCCGAAGGCTCGACCGCGCCTCAAATTGACTTTGCTCGTTGCCCGGGAAAAGCGAACGTGACTTTTCCCGAGAGGCGGATGAACGGATCAGCCCCACGTATGTGGGTGGGGGGCGTGGCAGTTTTTTTTCGCCTGCTGCAGTTTGCACGGCAACCGTAGGATTTCCCTTCGATTTTTTATTTTTACGTGGGGCAGGATGAGGGGGTGGGGGGCGCCGTGTGTATCCGTTGCCGCATCCGTAAACATATCCGGCTTGGCATTGTGAGCGCCGCGCTTTGCATATTAACTAAGTGAAACATTTTCGTTGACAACTTTTCAAACATTTCGCCGTCGTCCTGTCCAAATATTTGCACTCCTAGGAGTGCGGGTGGGGGTGGGGGGGATGTGTCGGGATTTACCGGTCGGGCAAAAACGGCATTTTGTCGCCTCAAGACATTTAAAATTGAAATTTAAATTCGATACATAAATTGCCCCAGCCGCCGGATCCGGGAAAGCGCATCCGCATCCCTTTGACCGTATGGGCTAACGGTTTTTCTTTTCCCACCACTTATTTATCCTTATTTATCGACAGGGTCGGGGGGGTGCCCAACAAATTTCGGGTCGTCCGCCCAAACGGTTCTGTGGGGGGCTCAGTTGGTCTAAGCCCCCGCAGGCAAATGGTTTGGGCATCTGTCTAGCTTTTCCAACCAGCCTGCTCCTTGGCCGGTGCCCCGCCCCCCGCCTCCTCCCCCCTTGTGTATATTAAATATTGAATGTTTTCTTTGGCTTGATGACTGGAATCGCCTTGAATTTCTTGGGCTTCTTTGTCTGCAGGCGCTAAAGTTGCCTTCGTTTTTTTTGCCCTGCTTTTTTTCCCCCGTTTCGTTGGGGTCCTGGATCCTTTGTGCCCAGAGCACAGCCCCAGACCCGTATGCGGTGAGCTTAGCCGGACTAGACAACCGTCAGGGGTCGCTTACGGAAAAGGACACGGGGACACGGGTTAATTGTATGCAGATTGTTGCCAAGTTCTCAACGAACCGGGGGGTGGGGGGCGGAAAGATCAAACCGAAAGCCGAGCCGGGTTATTCGTCCGTAATTGAAGACCATCA
>JBAMCP010001056.1:0-28961 GCA_037075105.1 Lissocephala sabroskyi | reverse complement strand
TTAATTAGGAATTCGAAGGGTATTAAATATTTCTTACCCTTCTTTTCACCAGGAGCGCCGGGGCAGACAATTTTGGGTTTAGAGCTTTTAGACTGGCTCTGGGACCTTTTTTTAATTAGCCCAGACTTTGTACGGGATGAACTACGACTTCGTCCTTAAAGAAACCATTTTAATTAGGAATTCGAAGGGTATTAAATATTTCTTACCCTTCTTTTCACCAGGAGCGCCGGGGCAGACAATTTTGGGCTTAGATTGTTTGGACTGGCTTCGTGTTACATTACTTTTAGTTTTTTTTAAGCAACTTCGTATTGGTTCTTACAAAAAAATCATATTTTTACTTTGAAGGCACAAGGTACCCGTTTAAATATTTCGCTTACCTTTCTTATCTGTCGGGGCGCCTGGGCACACAATCTTTGGCTTTGACTCGCCAGGCTTTGCCTGTTTGCGGTCGCCTTCCTTAGAAGGTAATTGGAATTGTACACCTAAAAAAGTATTGAGCTTTAAAATTGTTTTTAAATTATTGTCTTTGTAAATTACTCTTAGATTTCCTCAAACCAGGGCAAATAATGCCCCGGTGAGAATAGGCCGATTGCATTCGGCTAGGTGAGCCAGCTGAAAAACTCATTTTTAAAGAAAAGAGTAAAATTCAAATTGAAAAAACCTCACATTGTGTTTTTTTAGTCTTGCTTTTGGTTGCGCTTGTCGTAGAACACTTTTCGCTTGGACCTCGCCTCTTATTCTTGCCCTTGGCAGCGGCCTTGGCACGTCCCTTCTTTATTTTAATATTTGCACGACGTGCCTGGCGCTTCTTGGCCCTGACATTAAGGGTAGGCTTTCCCTTTGGGCGACGAGTCTTGCAAGCGTTTTTAGCTGTTCTCGGTTTGCGCACTTTGGTGATGCCAAGCACTGACCGCTTATTTTTGGGCTTCGATTTTGCTTTCCGCTTGGGCTTTGTTTTAATAGCGGTTTTTTTGGAAGCTTTAGTTGCAGAAATACGCTTTTTTAATTTTTTTAAGTCTTTTTTACGAATAAGACGTCGGCGTTGTGATTTAGCACCTGATTTGCCAGCGCGGCCTTTAATTGCAACTATTTTAATCGGTGTTTGGGTATAAAATAAGGGGACTTACCTTTGCATTCTAATTGGTCTTTAAGACGCTGCTGGCGTCGCAAATATGCTGCATGCATCTTTGCAATAAATCGCCTGAGGCGCAGATTTTTCATGCGCATCTTTAGCTGATAGCGACGATTTCTCATGGTGACATAACCACGGCTGACGCCCAAACGTAAACCAATTCGAACAATGTTCCTAATTTGTATTGAGGGTATAGCGAGACTTGTGGATATGTGTGTGAGTAGTTGTGTAAATGTGACTGGTTCCCTAAGTTCCTTCAAGGCCGCGTATATAACGGCGCCAATGTAAGTGCATGCCGCCATTTCCTGATCATAAGGTAGATCGTTAATATCATTTCAAAGAACATACAATGGCAGAGAATACTCACTGTCGAAATATTTGCCTATTCTTAAACGCTCGAAACTAGGATGGATATATCTCCCAAATCCTTGACGCACTGAATCTGTTTTTTGTGAGCAAACAAAAACATTTAAGTTTTAGTTGTTTACGAAACGCGTATTGAATATTCTAATGTTGAAAACAGAATAAAGTTACTTAACGCTGACTGGAAATACACACAGTTACGCTAAATTTGTCGGTCTTGGTACTCCGAGTCCGATTCCAGTTGGAAAAACGTTCTTCTATCCCGGGTATGAATTTTCTAATGCCGAAAATAGAACGAAGCTTATAGGTACTTATCACTAACAGGGCATACATACGGATACGCGTTATTTGTTAACCCAATTTTCCAATTTTCTCAATGTGTAAAGGTCTGCTTATGTTTCTAATGGTGATAATAGAATCAAGTTAATAGATACTTAACACTGATTAAGCATACACACAGTATAAGAACACTTGAAATTTCAGTAAGCGTCAATAGAACTCAAAAACGTGCTTACTCACTCCGCCAAAGTTGAATGTTCTAATGTTGAAAATAAATAGAAGTTTATAGATACATAACACTGATTAGTTATACACCCAGTGTAAGATTCATTTGTCAATCTTTGAAACACTGAACCACTTCGATTCGAATTTCCGAAAGCCCAAGTTAAAAAAAGTACTTACTGTTTGAAAGTATAATGCATATAATGTGTATATGCTGAGACGTAACTGTCAAATCAAAAAAAAAAAAACACTGAAAAGAAAAAAAACAAATATAAAAAAAAACTTAAACTTGATTAGAAATACGTGTTGACAACTGAAAAATAAAATATAAACTGATATTTCTAGGCCCCAAACATAGAAACATACAAAATATTAAACTCAAAGCCCACTAAGTTTAAAGAAATTTAAACTCTTCTGAAACTAACTTGGGTATTGGTAGAGGTGGAGAACTATCGATGGCACTATCGATGGTTGGCCACTATCGAGTGACCATCGATAGCGGCGGACACGTTCGAAAGTGGCAAAATCACTATAGTTTCCGCCTCACAATTTGTTCGCGCCTCTTCAGTACAAAAAAAAAATAGGTCAAACCGAAAAGTGGAAAAAATTTCCACCCAGAATAAACAAAAATGGATCGCTGAATACCGAAAAAAACTTCTATTCTTAAAAACAATGTTTTTCTTTTCGCGCGATAGTATCGACACTATCGATGGTTCTCCACCTCTAACTGGTAATCTCTTTCAAATTGTTGGATGACCCAAAAACCTTTACCAATTAAGTTTGTTGTGCTGAATTGCAGTCTAGCATTTTCGATACATTGGAAGCTCTGAAAAGAGCAGAATTTCCCTTTTTAAAAGCTTCTCCCTTCCTCAATTCCCCCCTGGCTGTCATCTGGCCGCGGGAAAAGAATTGACTTTTCAAATTCCGGGTTACCTGCTTATCAATTAAAACCAAATCGACTGACTTTTGACGCCCCCAACTGCCACTGTTTGGTATGATTTCATTCCGGTTGACCGAATAAGTCGAAATACTCGACAATTATGGATGCTTCCTTTCGTGGGGCATTTATATGCACATTTTGTGCCATAAAAACGCTGCATTAGCGAGGCCCTCGCAAGTGGTCGACAAATTGCATTTAAAATGCTCAACCGGCGCAACATAATCGTCTACTCATCCAATTTGCTGACACCCATCAATCAAAGCATCAAACGCAAATCGTTGGGTAAAATCGGTAAAGCAAAGTGCGACGGTGCGGTGGCCAGGGAAACTGCCATGATGACGGTGACGGGGCAGCGACAGCGAGACGGCGCGATTGGGCGGTAGACGGGGAGGAGCAACTCAGCGGGAGCAACCATCAACGCCACCACCACCGCATTCAATGATCGTTTGTTCATGCGCTCAATTGAACGTTCAATCAAAGCACACGCCCCAAACGCCCACTGAGGCAGCCGGTGGTTTGGCATCCAGACGGCCGACCAGCCGACCAGCCGCCCAGATATGAAATCAACTGGACAACCCGGCCATTACACAGTAGTAGTTGCCATATTGCCAAGTAGTAGGCTTCCCAAAGGCACACTGGGATCGAATTCATTATTTATGAAGCCTCGCAATTCAGTCGATTCTTCTGAGCGGTCATTAAAACACAAATTCAACAGACATTTCAAGTTTCTTTATGTGGTCAATTGGCCAATGCAAAAATATATTTTATATATTTTTCAAGTCTCCAAAATATTCAAAAGAAAACCTTTATTGTTTCTCAAGATCAGGTGAATTTGTGAGGAGGATTTGTTGTATTTTTAAATCCCCTTTCTATAAAATAATTTCTTAACGTGCCCGTTGAAAAAGAACAAATTGTGTGGTCAATCTTTTGTGCGTGAAACCTTTATGCTCCGAAAAAAAGAAGTAATTCATTTCAATCCAATCCAAACTTCTCTGAAGAATGAATTTTGCTCTTTATTTAAATATATTTTTTGGGCATTTTTTTAATCCAAAACTTCAATACTCCGCCCAGTGTAACAAAGTCTGAGGCGGGCTTTCTTTGCTAGAACAGCGTGAGCCTAAAAAGCGGCGTTTAAGATGCTCACGCACACCTGACATTCAATTAACCCAGCGCGGCGAAAAAAAGAGAAAGAAACCCAAAGAAAGCGCCGCTCGCCGCTTAACGTCCACAATTTCAACACGTCGAACTGATCGACCGTCCGCTTGATCAATCCACCGGAGTGGGTGTCGTGGCAGGAGCCCGAGCCCAGTCAGTGCACCTGTGCATAATTTGCCCATTCATGTAGCCAAGGGGCAAGGGGGATTCCTGGCGATGGCCGTGCAGCGTCGGCGGTTCACTTTGAAATCAAATTAACAGCCACAACAACGGCGGCAGCAGCCACGAGCATCCCTAAAGAAATCTCACAATAAAAATTATGTTGGTCATCTTTACATGAGCAGTTCCTCAACTACACGAAAGAATGAAAGATGAAAGAGCCAGAAGCTGGCTGGTTCGGCGGCGGCTGGTGCTGGAGCTGCTGCAGAATGAGGGGGGAAATTTTAATAATTCGCAAAAGTTAAAAGCATTTTGAGTGAGTCTTTACCAGAAGCTGGGATGGGATCGGATCCTCCGGCCTGCGGGCCTAACTCTGTCGTTGCCGCCGTTCCGGGCATGTCGTAAATTTTGATTGATGTCAAGCTAAAGTAGCAAATGTTGGAATCTCATCTTAGTGGGATCAACGTCGTCATCACCGCTGCTCATCATCATTAACCGCGGGGCCTTATTGTAATTCTCGTTCCCACATGATCGAGGCGAAAATGATTTCAAATTTTAAGAGTTTTTTCTTATTTTTTGTTTCTAATTTGTGGGTGATTTTTACTTTTTATTTGCCTCAATTTATTCTAATAATTGGCAGCTAAGAAGATCTTTTATATTTTCCTCTGGCTTAGAAATTTCTTAGCTCTTTTTGGCCCTCATTGGTCCATGATCTGTAGTATTGTCCTCGGGGTGCCCCAGATTTTCTCCCGTTATTCGCTGACAGCAAACACTTTCCATGCAAATGCCCTGAAAGTTGTCAAAACAAAGCTCCGCCCAGTCAGCCAGGAAGGAGAAAAAAAATGCCAAGAGCATAAAAACAAAATCTCTTGAATTGCAGAAAAAATGCCCTGCGTAGCCGTTGATTTTTTTCATTTGCTCGTAGAATATAAAAACCATTTGGGCGTGTCGCCCGGGCTGGATGGCTTTGATAGGCCTCCCCGGCTCCTTGGCTGGCTTGGCCTTTTGCCTTCGCTTCATTTTTTCCCCCGTTTTGTTGGCGAGCACTGAAAAGTCGGCACTCATGCGCGCCACTTTCAATAAAGCACCCAATTTCTCAGAACACTCGCTTATTCGATCGGGATCTGTAACCCTTTTGAATTGGCCGCTTTCGCTTTCATCGAAAACGAACCGCTGACGTTGGGGACTCTCTGGGTGCTGTGGAATCCTGGCCAGGGCTAATAAAATAAATAACCCCTTTTGGGGGAGTCAAGTGACTTGAAAAATGGGTGTCAACGCATGAAACGCAACAAACACTCATTTTGTATGCGAATCCTTTGCCTGCCTGCCCAACATCAAAGGCCGGCAGAGCTCAAATAAACCCCAATGCAGCCACCCTAGTCAAATAGACGGCAAGGACATTTTGACGCACGAAAGGGTTTAAATTGCTTGGCGGCGACATTTCTATGGATCGAGGGGGGCAAAGGGTGCGCAGGACGACTGATTTTGCGTTTTGTGCCATCAACTTCCCTTCAACGAACCGACATAGACGAGCAGAGAGAGCGAGACAGAGAGAGCAGGGATGGGGGAAAGGGTGCGTGTGTCCTGATGCTAATGCGAAAATCCAGGCAATTGGAAAATTTATTCAATTGTCGGCAATTCAAGTAAATCACTCATTTTGGGTTTATTATATGCGCCTAATTTAAATACACGCGCGTTCAACTGTCACCCCCATCAATGTGGGCATTTTTGGCATCATTATCCTTGCCACCATCATCAGCGACGTCAGCGACAGCGCCAGCGCCAGTGGGATCATCAATTCAGTTGGCTTCCTTTTGCTGGAAATAATTTGAAAATTTAAATTACTTCTGCCTAACGCCTGATTAGAAGCTCCATATGTTGCGGGCTTAAAATAGTGCTACCCTTGGGTTTTCTTTTTAAGGATTTTTCTGGGCTCATTTCATCCTTTCACTTCAAAATCAAGGCAGTCTCAAAATGCTGCTCTTTTTCTGAGGTATTTCAAGGGCATTGTTGGGGTTTTAAGGCTTTTTGTCTAAAGGATTTTATTCCTCTGTCTACAGAGAAGAGAAGACTAAATAAGTTCCTAATATGGCTTTCAAGATCTCTTACTTGTCCTCCGAATAAACAGCAATTAGGTGTCGTTGAGGAATTTCTATTTCAAAATTTGTCTAAGCTCGAATTTGACTTATTTTATTCTTTCACTTCAAAATCAAGGCAGTCTCAAAATTCTGCCCTTTTATTTTAATAATTCAAGGGTGTCTTTGGAATTTTAAGGCTTTTTGTCTAAAGGATTTGATTCCTTCGTCTACAGAGAAGAGAAGACTAAATAAGTTTCTCATATGGCTTTCAAGATCTCTTACTTGCCCTCCGAATAAACAGCAATTAGGTGTCGTTGAGGAATTTCTATTTAAAAATTTGTCTAAGCTCGAATTTGACTTATTTTATTCTTTCACTTCAACATAAAAGCAGTCTCAAAATGCTGCTCTTTTATTTTAATAATTCAAGGGTGTCTTTGGGATTTTAAGGCTTTTTGTCTAAAGGATTTGATTCCTCTGTCTACAGAGAAGAGAAGACTAAATAAGTTTCTCATATGGCTTTTTAGATCTCTTATTTGTCCTCAAAATAAACAGAAATTAGGTGTCTTTGGGAAATCTATATTAAGGTTATTTATTTCGATGTTGAAGGGGTTTTGAATTTGCCTCAGATATTAAATTAAATAACGATTTATAAAACATCTCAAAAGACAATTTCAAATATTTCCGTCCACTCAAACTTGAGCCTGCAAAGCCTTTCAAATATTCTTGCCAACTCAAGCTTGACTCTGGAAATGCTTTCCAGTGCTCCCTTTCTTTGGAGATGGCTTGGCTTTTGTATCCCCCTCGCTCCACTTGATGGAGAAACATATGTCACACTCGGGGGGATCCTTTCGAGTGGACACACTCAACAAATACTTGAAAAAAGCTGCGCACAACAAAAAAAGGGCAAATATAATAAAAAAAAACTGAAAGTAATTTGCATAAACTAAATGCCCAACAAGCAACAACAAGCATAAGTAAAAAAGGCGGTGCATATCCACACACACAGGCTGGCATTCCGGATTGTGTATGTGAATTTATATAAAAAGCCCGGAAACGGAAATGGACGCCGCACGGTCAGCAGCCCGGCGTGTTCGATAACAACAACCACTTGGCACTAATAGCAACAAGAAGAGAAGGACGAGAGTCCTGGCCACATAAATCACGGGGCCCAGGACAACAAGAGGAAACAAACATTTCATTTCATTTGAAGCAGCGTGTTTGAATTTTTTATGAACTTGTCCTGCGAGTCAACAGCGCCAGGACTCATGTACATAAAAAATGCATAAAAAAATGTTGGCAAATAAAAAAACACAAATGCCACCAAACAAATGCAAACAATGGCCAGCGCCGCGCCAGTCCGGGGCAGTCGACCAGCCATCCTTGAGGGTGCCAAGGACTGCAAATGAGGAGAGGCAGGACGGGCCAGGGAAACGCCATGAATTCGATTATTGGAAAAGCTTAAATCGCCACAGTAGAACTTTGTTGCAGGGATTTATAGACACGAGAGTCCTTATTTACTTTTTATGGTAGTTTGACTGTGGCAACGAATGTGAGTACTTTCCACATGTGGCTGGATGGCATTTATCATTCGTTTTGGGAAGAGACGGAAATATTATAGACAGCACCCTGCAAATATGAAACTTTTGCTATGCGAAACGGATATCCTTGACATATCCTGTCAACCCACCAGCCATTCCCCCAGTCTCAAATTTACAAGATTTCGTCTTTCTTTCCTTTCCTTTCCTTTCCTTTACTTACTTCTTTTTTTGCAACATAATCTGTTTAAATGTTGCAAGCAATTTCAATTCAACGAGATGAATCTACAAAATGTCCTTTGGTGTGTTTTCTGTGTGTGTGGGTTGATTAGCCAGCAACAAGGAATCGGATTACTTGAACAAGGACAACCGCGCCGACGACGCCGACGCCGACACCTGACGGGAAGTGGAATTGGTCCTAACGCTCCACACGGGACGTTCAGAAAACGCCTGTCCCTTTCCCCTTGAATTTGAATCGAATCGAGACCGCCCCCCTGTCCCTCGGTCTGTCTGTCTGTGTCGGCATGTCCGCTCTGTTGTTATAGAGTATTTTTCATATCAATTGACATGAACCGCGTGGCGGCTGTGCGGCTGTGCGGTTGCAAGGAGGCAGCTGCCCGAACGGCTGCATATGAAATGCCATTTATGCTTTATGTGCCTGTTAACTGTAGTCTATAATTATCGAAATAAAAATGGTAAGAAGCAGAGCAGCCAGGCCCCAACAGCAGCAGCCTTAGCATTCGCCCTGACACTCCACAAAAAAAAAAAAAAAAACACAAGACGCAGCATTGAAGTTGAAATATTTCATGCCCTTAGGCTCTTTTGCGCGTAATGGCAACTGATTTATCGTATTTGAAACATTTTTAGCATTTCCCTTTACCCTTTTTCTTGTTGCTCTTTTCTGTGTTTGTGACTGTTCTCTTCGCCAGAGCATTAGTCAGCCCAGAACTCGGCAGCGAAAGGTGGGAATATAAAATCTCTTGGCAGCCAAATTACCCAAAAGCCACCACAGACCAAATTCTATGCCTTATAATCTTGACTACAGAAAGAGAATTTTTGAATTTCTCATTATAAACAAAGCGACTTAGGGAACACGAGTTAAAGAAATTGAAACAATTCTGAAATCAAAAAAAAAAATACCTGAAAATATAGAAATTTTTAAGACCTCAAAATAATTGCCTTGTAAATTTATACGCCAATTCCACGTGAGCTTAAAAACTGCCTTAAAAAAAGTTGATTGCAAAACAAGTTAAGTAAAACTGCTTAAATTGTAAGCTTAGCAGGGTAAAACAAGCTGACCATAAATTTTAAACCAACAAATTTATTAATACCAAAAACCCAAAGTCCCCACCCAGAAGTTCAGTTAGTTGCGCTGTCAGTTTGACAAGTGTCGGGGTCTGGGCAATCAACAAAGCACCAAATCGATTAGAGAACAATGCGCATTCAGGCCACACACACACCCGCACACACATTTCAACCAATCACTCACAGACCGAACGAGCAGGACGACAGGACCGGCCGGCCTATTGAGGGCCACACAAAAGATGGTTAAGTGGCGCTTGTAGACAAAAGAGACTTGGTCGGCCAGGACCGACCGGATCGACTGGCTGGTTAAATAGACCAGGATATATGCTATATAGCAAATTGGAAATTACCAGTAACACCCACACACACACACACATACACACACGCGGAAAGAAAGGAAGCCCCTCTCGCCATGAATAGTAAAAATCACACCACAAACTGAAAGCAGGCGCAACAAATCGATTTAGCAGCCATTCGCCCTCCCTCATACACAGGCTGGCATACATTCAATCAATTCGTAACGCTTTTTGTGGTCAAAATGTTTCATTTTAATGAAACTATGGAAAATACATGAGCCCACGAGCCGTTCCATGCCTGGGGGGCGTTCATGGGCGGTGGCCACGGCGCCGCAGACATTTAAATGCATTTTAATAGAAAAAAAAGGAACACACAAAAACCCGTAACACTGGGAACACTAGGTATCGAATTAGGAAACAGGAAGTCCAGGAAGGCAACCCCAGAGATTCCACGGCCGCGCTCATTCCATTTGGGGCAAGGGGTGTGGCGTATCGATGAACTGTGTCTGCCGCAAATCGAAATTGACATAAACAAATGCGCGAGGCGTTGCCGCCGCCACGAACAAATCAGCACCGGGAAATTTTTTATAATAAAATCAAATTAACAAATTCGAAATTCAAACATTCGAAACACTCCAGCACTTGTAGAAAATTGAATCCTCTTTTGAATTGAAAGACGCGCCAAATGTTGAGCAAAAAATATGAATTTCATATTTGAAGAACCTACAAATTAAAGGCCTAATGAATTTACTGCTGGGCCGAGGAAATAAAGTCCTTTAAACGCGAAACAAAGAAAACCGTCATATTAAATTAATCGGCTGGATACGCGGGACACACAACAATTGATTAGAAAGGAACAAGAACCCGAAGGATACCTATGGGGAAATTATGACTGGTCATTGTGGGGCTATTAACACGGTCGTCCTGCCGCGGCCCACGTTCTCGGATGCAAGGACCTCAAGCCAGCCCCGTGAGTGTGTCGGTTTCGGTTTTTTGTTTCTAGTATTTTTCTGGCTTGTCAGCATGAAAAGTGGAAAATTTATTGACTGCACATATGTCGCACTTTTCACTTGGCGTTCGTGCCAGAGGTCCTTTAGCCACCCATACACACGCACACACACACACACAGACGTAGGTTTTTATTTACTAAGCGCCTTTTCAACAGATGCACCGACATCAACAACCAATTTCATTGAATTGAGTTGTCCAATGCGAAGGCCACTTGGCCCCCAACCTCTCCCCAAATCGATTGGTGGGTGTGTGTGGCTTTCTTAACGGTTTAATGTGTCTACCACTGATTGGGTCACGTGCTGCAACATTTCAGCATTTAAATTTGTCTGGGGAATACGAGAAATGGGGAACTAAGAATCTTAAAGAGGATCCCACAATTTGTCTTTCGTTTTGAAGCAATTAACTCGAAGTCCTTGATAACCATATGGTTTCTTATCTTGATCTGTATCACTAATATCGGATAATAAATCCCGCTTTGCGGATTTCGGCCAACTGACTTAAAGCAAACTAAACCAGATGTTGTAATAATTTTCTAATAAACCAACAACACAAAGGACAAAAGACATTGACCACCAGCAACAACAAGGACAGCGAGGGGTACAACCAAAATTTATAATCACCGATGAGCATGTCAACCACGCCCCCCAGAAAAAAAGAACAAAATACAACAGACCGCAAAAAAAAACACACACACATGCAGAGAGCCGGGCTAGGGGACGAAGGAGGCGGAGGGAAGGCTAAAAAGGAGCGTTGCCCGGCAAATGAAGAGAAAACTAATAAATACCCAAAAACAAAAAGGGCCGATGGAAAAAGTGACCAGTGTAAAAGTGCAAACGCTAAGCGCTCCTTTCTAGCTAAGTCAGTTTATCCTGCTTGCTCGGTCGGTCGGTCGGCTGTTGGTCCTTGACAGATTATCTGTGGGTGCCGGCCGACATTTGGACACGCTTACTTAGGAACCCGACTGGCCCGACAACTTCGGGCCACTAAGCAGCGATAATCTCAACTCAATTTGCTGTCGTCCTGTCGTCCGCCACTCGCAGTTGAGTTGAAGAATTTTTCTTTGGAAAAAAATATGAGCGAACCGGCCGCTCTCGATCGGTGGTAGCCAGTGATCCTTGATCCTTTGCCGGTACCCACAGCCACTTCAAAGTCAAGTGGTTGTGTAACATTTTTATTATTTACAACTTTGATCAAAATTAGAACGATCTCGGGTCCTTTTCTTTGTCCGCTCTCTCTCAGTTTTTGTGGAACTGGTCGACGGAGCGTGTCACTGGGACCACCGCTGTCATCATAAATCTAAATTAACATGCCTGCGGTTCGCTGCTCTCCCCAGGCAATCTCAGTTTCCAAAGAGTTTCGATTACCCTTCAGTAGGTGGTGTCAGTTAGCGCCAAATTCTGAGAAGTTATATGTTGAATTGGATTACATAAGTGGCTCGTCGCTCAAGTGCCGCTTGCCTCTCCTCCTCCTGTTGCACTTTATTCCTCCTCGGTAGTCGCTGCGTTGTTGATAAATCGGTAGGGAGTTTATTTTTTGGCAAGTTCAAGTGGTCACGGGACCCGTGGTCACAATTTTTTTGAAGGTAATGGGATCAAAGACTAAATATCCAAGATATCAGAGAATATAAAGAGATATTTTAGGAAATATCTAAATAAATAATTTAAATGACTTTATTTTAATAGAAAGGGAAATCATATACGCTTTATAGTTTGGAATACTCAACCCTCAAGACGTTGGCAAAACTGCAATTGAATATGGGGAAATAATGTCGAGATTTGTTTATTGTTTTATGGTTGGGAAAATGCTGCTTCATAGAAAGTGGAAGGAATCTTAATTAAGCTGCATTAAATGTCCAGCAAGGGGAGCGAATTGCTATCAGAACCTTGGAGCAGACGTCCTTATGGATTTCTGCTCTGTTTGCTTTTATTCGTTCTGCATAAATGGCTGGGAATATTATTTTTTAAATTACTTACTTCTTTCTATTTATTAGACCTTGAAGGACTCATAGAAACCTGAGAATATTTCAGTCTGAAAGATAGCAGATTTAGCTCCTCTTTCTAAATAATTAAATAATTTATAAGTAGTCAATTGGGCGCCCGCTTTAGGTGCTTTTCTTAATCAAAAGATTTACATTATGGATAATATTTATATGGTTTTAAAGTTGGCCCATTATCACTGCAAATCTGTCTACACAATTTCTGTTGTGTATTTCAAAAAGTATTTAATGAAATTCCACCCGGCAAAGAAGTTTCCCTCGCTTTGCTTAGCAGTTTGAACTTCGGCTGTTGGTTAGCCCAAAAAACTCTACTAGGACAGTTGAAAAGACCTCTGTAAAGCCCTCGATTGGTTTTATAAATCAGCTGATGTCCGGTTTCTCATTACCAATTACAATTCCCAGCGACCAGAGCAGCAGAGCCTGTGAAACTGCCTCATTCCACAAGCGAGAATACAAAACACTTTTAAATCCCTCACTAAATGACTAAATCACTTAAGCGTTCCAAGCTGGCCGTCCGGCCAGTCATAGGAATGCCCGCCCAGTTTACCTGTCGGACAGACTGGGGGACTGTTTGACCGACTGCTTGTCTGTTTGTCCGCCCGTCCATCCGTCTCCCTGTCGCTGTGGTAGAAAAAGCCCACTTAAAATTACACTTTCGCCCCGGCTGATGGATTCTTCAAGATGAGTCGAGGGAAAACATAAAGAAAACACATTTCTCGAGCCATTAACTTGGCCAGAAAACCAAAACAGAAAGCCCCACCAAACCTATAAAAAAAAAATAATGTACCCACACCTCAGCCACACCGCCGCCTTCTCCTTGTCTCGCTCCCTGTCTCGGGTTGGCTGTGGCGCTGTCCCTAGTTAGATGGGTACATGGGTTGCTGGTTGCGGAGGTATTTGTATTTTACATGCAATAAAAAATAAAAGACTTGAAGAAAAATTAACAAATCATAACATCATCATTTATCATCATTAACTTTACGCAGTGGATACAAAACTGCGGCGCTTGCTGTACGGCCGCCGACCAGGCCAGCCAGCCAGCCAAGTCAACTGACCAAGCGGCCAAACGACCAACCATATGAATTGTGATCTCGGGCCGAGTTACCCTCCAGTCTTGGTATCTTTTTGGGGTTTTGTTTTTGGTCTTTTTTTTAAGTTATAAATCAATCAGATTTTGTATTTCGTCTTCTCGTTTAAGATGCGCACGCACCGAACTCGGCCCACAGGGAAAGGCCACGGTGGCGGTGGCGGTGTCGTGCGCGTCAGGGCCAAAGGGAGGAGCGTAGGGATCGAGAAATATTTGAAATTTTTGCGGTCAATGTGACGGCGTGTGAAGTTGTGGGGCTGCCCTATCACACCTCACCGAACCGACCCAACTAACTGGCCGGCCAGCTGGCCAACCGGCCACAACCATTTTGTCATCGGTTCGAAGACCGAGGCCCTCCCTCTTTTTGTGGTCTGGGGGAGGGCGGAGGGCTGCCTCCATTTGGGGCTGGGCCCGCTTGCGCTCACTCAACTTGAAAATTGATTGATGCCTCTCGCTCTCTAGAGGAGGCATAAATCAATAGCTTATATGGTTATAGCTGACGATCGCCGGATTGCCTGGCTATCTTCGCGCCATCGACAAATGGCTCAAAAGATTGCAACTACAGCAACAGCAACAGCAGCAAAAACAAAAACAAAACAAAAAAGAAAACCACAAGCCCCCAGTTAATTATAAAAAGGAGTGGCCACCGCACTCAACTGCCTGATGGCAGTCTCCCTTCTGCGCTTTTTGCACATCCCAGGGTGGTACGGGCAGCCAGTCAATTAGCGTGCTGGCCCCCACCCTTTCCACTCCAATCGGTTAACTGGATCAACAATGGCGGGACAGAGATAAAGTAGCCAGCCAGCCAGCCGGGGATACCCATGAACAGTGGAAAATAAACCCAAAGTCCAAAACAAGAACTCAGCTAAAATAGCTTGAGATCCCATGGAGGCTACGTGGGCTAACAAATTGGCTGGAAAGTTACGAAGTTCTAAAGATTTCGGAAGGGTTTTGGGGTTGTTAAAAAGAAAGAACGCAGCTGAAAGTTTAAAGACCTAAGGGAAGGTCAAGTCAGTTTCTGATACCAAAGATCACACACTTTCTCAAATTCGTACATATTTTAAAATTATCTTTAGTTGTCTAGGATTTTATTGGCAAGATAGAAATTTGATTGAATATCAATGAATGTCTGTGTCGCTATAATCAATTCTTTGTCTTGTTTTAAGGATTTCTTAACCGGCAATATGTATTTCCAAATGGCACGACCGAAATATGATTGAATATCATTGAATGTCTGTTTCACTATATTCAATTCTTTGTCTGGAAGAAAATAATATCGTGAATCTTTTCTTAACACCAGGATATTAAAATTTGAATATTTTATAACAAGCTAGAAAAATCTCAAAGCCTCCAAAGGGAAACCAATCAAAGAGGTACTCAAATCAGACTAGCTTCTTTTATAGGATTCCATTCTTCTTCAGCTTCTTTAATTCTAATGTGGGACTCCAATCTTCTTCACCTTCTTGAGCTCAAATGTTCCCTGAACAAGTAACTTTACTCCGTCTTTTAAATAGGAAAACTCTGCTATCAAAGATTATTTTCGCTTATTTACAAGCACGGAAAATATCTGGAAAAAAGACATTTATCGATGTTGAAAGTCGTTTTTGCCACCCCATAAAAAATAACATAAATTTGTGGTATTTTTTAGGTATATTTTTTGAGTGGTTTTATTGTGGATGATTTTTTTTTGTTGTCCAATTTTTATCGAGATTCCCACGCGACCGGCAGTTGCTCGGCCGCTGAGTCACATTCATATATATGTATATAATTTATCTTAAAGACATTTAACAAGTAGTACCAACTGTTTGTATTAATAAAAAGGGTTTATATGATACAGATCTATGGATAGATATCGATATATAATCGCTCTCGCTCGCGGTCTCTCTCTATTTTTATATATATATAAATCGTATATACAGACATGCACAAAAAAAATGTTTGCCTAAATTCTACGATTTGTTTTCTTAAGACTATAAAAAAAAAAAAAAAAATATTATGGAAAAATATTGTGGATTATTTTTGGAGGAAATCTTCAAAATCTCCACGAATCTCTTTCAAGTCCTTGTATGCGTGTGTGTGTGTGTGTGTGTGTGTGTGTGTATGCTATATGGCGGTTTCAACCGGCAAAAAGTTGGTCGAAAAAAAAACACTTTGAAACAACAACAACAATGGGATTTACCTTCCCGAATTCAATGATCCCGTGGGGCGGTCACCCTTCAGGCCGTCGCATGCGGATGCTGATAGGCAGCCGCCCACGGATTATGGGCATGGCCCATATGATGATGATGATGGTGGTGATGGAAAGAGGCCCCGTAACCAGAGCTCGGCACAAAGTCCCCGTAATTCGGATACTCCGATTTCATATGGCCAATCAGCCCGGCACTGCCGCCACCTCCAATGGCCGCCGCCGAGGCCAATGGCCCATTGGACCCGCAACTGCTGCTGCTGCCGGTGTCACTGGCCCCGCTGGCCAGCCCGGACATGGTCAGGCCGTACTCGGCCGCCAGCTGGGACTCGCTTTGCATGGCCAGGGCAGCGTAGTGGTGCTGATGGGCGGCCGTCGAGGCCGTGGACCCCGCGGAGGCTGAGCCTGGGGCGGAGGTCGGATTGCCGGAGCTGTTGCCCCGGCCTGAGGTAGTTTGCTGGTTGTTGTTGCTGCTGCTGCTGTTGCTGCTGCTGCTGGTCGACTGCTGTTGGTCTATGGCACTGCGTTGACTGTTCCACAGCTGGAGGGGTGAGGGGTGCTGGCTGGTGGCATAGCCGCTGCTGCCGCTGCTGCTGGTGGAGGAGCTCTGGTGCTGGGGCTGGAAGAGGCTCGAGCCGCTCTGGGGGTACAGCGCGGGGGGGTAGGCCCCGGCGGCGGCACTTACTGCCGCATAGCCGGCTATCGCGGCCTCTGGCTGTTCGGTCTTGAACTGAATCTGCGGCACGGCAGCTCCGCTTTTGGCTGCTGCCGCCGCTGCTTTCTTGGCCGTGGCCTTTTCGGCCGCCTTCTCTTGCTTGATGGCAGCCGCCTGCTCCTTGGCCTCGGCCGCCAGAGCCTTCTTGCTCTTCTTGTCCTTGAAGTGGGTCTTCTTGTGCTTGCTCAAATGATCGCTCCTCGAGAACTTCTTCGAGCAAATGGGGCAGGCATATGGCCGGTAATTCGTATGGGTGCGTCCATGCCGCTGCAGTTCGTCGGACCGCGAGAATCGCTTGCCACAAGTGAGGCAGAGAAACGGCCGCTCGCCCGTGTGCCAGCGCAAATGCGTCTTCAGATGGGAGGCCTTGCCATAGAGCCGCTCACAGCCGGGTATGTGGCAGATGTGCTGCTTGCGGCCGCGCTCGTCCGGGCCCACAATCGGGGGCAGGCCGCTCATCTCGTTGGTGCAGTTGGGGCAAGTGCAGCGCACGGATCGCCGCTGCAGTTGCGTTTGGAATGCGATGTCGTCAAAGTTGAAGCTCGGGTAGCTTTGCGAGGACCACGGCTGGTACAGGCGGTCCTGGTGGGAGAACCAGCCAGCGGCCGCAGCCGAGGCCGACATGCCCACCGCATTGCCATAGTAATCCGAGGCGTACTGGGCATACGGGAATTGGCTGCAAACAGAAAGCCCGGGAAATTAGTAAATCATTTTTACAGTTTCAAAAATCGATCAAAGGGGTCAAAAAGAGTCGCGGATTAGTTGCTCACCTTGTGGGCAGGGCGGTGTAGGCGGCCGTATTCCAGCCGTAGGCTGCGCTGGCCACCGCGGCGGCTCCTAGGTCCGCGGCAGCGGCTGCTGCTGCTGCTGCCGCTGCAGCCGTTGCTGTGGGTGTGCTGCCGGTGGCCCCGGAGTTGGAGCTGCCGGCACCTGCAGTGGCGCTGCCACAACTGCCGCCCGTGGCCAGCGGCGAGGCCGTCTGCCCCACGGCCGGCGGGCTGGCCGGCACCGAGGCATACGACTGGGCCGGCGATGGGAAAATGCTGGGCGACACGGAGGCCGACGAGGGCGTCGATTGGATGCTCGAATTCGGGGACACTGTGCCCGTGGAGGAGGCCTGCGGCGGATATTGCATTTCCATTTTGAGCCCTGGACAGGATGCAGGCGGTGCCAGTGAAACGCTGCCCACTTTGTTGCCGGCATACAGCGATGTGCTGGCGGCAGCGGGGGTGGCCACAGATCCGGACCCTGATCCCGAGCCGGCAGCTGCCGCTCCCACGGAAGCAGAGGTGTTGCTGCTTGTTAGCAATGAGGCGGCGGTGATGTAATCATGGCCAGGATGTTGCTGCTGCTGCTGAAGCGGTTGCTGGTGGGGGTGGGGGTGGGGATGCTGTGGGTGCTGCAGGGGGTGGTGCTGTGGCTGCTGCTGCGGCTGGTGGTGCTGCTGTTGCTGCTGGTGATGGTGGGGGCCATAGGGATTCAAATAATTGCAGGCGGCATCAATCATCTTGGCAATTCCGTTTCACACTTTGCTCCTCCACGCTTCTCGCTTCCTGGTGTCGTCTTTTTTCTCTCCCTCTCTCGCTCTCGCTCTCGCCAAGCCGTAGCCGATGGGAAGGGACGACGGCAGTCCCTCGAAGCGGCCCCAAATTGTTTATAATTACAATGTACACACAGCCGCGCACACACACATCAACGAAATCGCGCACACGCAGGGGAGCTGCGCTCGGTCGGCCGGTCGGTCGGTGTGTGCGTGTGTGTGTGGCGAGTGG
Source organism: Lissocephala sabroskyi (assembly GCA_037075105.1). Classification (NCBI taxonomy): domain Eukaryota; kingdom Metazoa; phylum Arthropoda; class Insecta; order Diptera; family Drosophilidae; genus Lissocephala; species Lissocephala sabroskyi. Next base: position 10,731 of record JBAMCP010001056.1, on the reverse strand, counting down.
CTTCTGGTCGATAATTTGCACAGTGGCACAGACTTGCACAAAAGCACTTTACACACACAACATCCAAAAAAAAAAACAAAACGAAAACAACACAAAATGTAAACAACAACAACAAGAACACAAGCGCCGAAAAGCACACAAAATTGTTCTATGCTCGCCTCGTGGACGGGACGGCGGCGGTTCGGCCCAGCAAACTGAACGATTCTTTCTTTGTTTTTGCCGTTTTTCTTCTTGTGCTTTAGATATTTTTTTGCTTTGCTGTTTCTAGAGAGATTTTTGTTGGGCTAACGATTCTCAGTCGCTGCGCTCGAGATACAACCACCGGTAATTATCGTTGTCGACTGAATTCCAAAACGCAGCGAGAGAGTCTAACAACGTAGGAAACGAATCACTGATGACGGCAGCAGGCAGCGGGCAGCGCTGCGCTCATGCGTACGCATGTGTGTTTGCGTGTGTGTGTGTGTGTGCTCTCTGGCTATAGTGCTGTACTCTTTTCGCTTGGGCCGTTATATCGGGCGCAGCCGCGCCGCCGCGACAGCATCGGCAGCGGCGTCAGCGTTTATGTGTTTTTTTTTCGTTTTTGGCTTCTGGCTCCCCGGCGGGTGTGTTGGTGGTGGCGGCGGCGGTGACTAGCACGAAATTTGACAGCCATCTCGCTTGCGCTTGGGACGGTGGCGGATTTGCCGTTGGTTTTTCGTGTTTTGTTTTCGGGGCAACGCCTGCAGGCGTTTATTTTCGGGGGGGTGACGGGTGAAAATATAATATTCTAATGTCTTTAAACTATTTCTGGGGTCTCTGGGAATTCTGGGTCCTTAAAAAATTTAATAGCCAAAAATTCAATATTTTTCAATGCCTTAAACTTCTCAACTTTTCAACCTAAAACTTTTTTAATTGCTATATGTAAAATATTATTTTAAATATCCTTATTTGATCTGTCTTTGGGGTCGGGGGAGCCCCACATTCCTTGAGATAATTCATCTGCCCAAATTTATCAATTCCCCAACAAATTGAATGGGAAAATTTGAAGCCTCAAATGATCGGCCGACAAAAATTGATGATAATTTTTTTTACACGCCTTTCCCAACACACACATACACACTTGCATATTTTTTGGGGGGAAATTATTATCCCGGCGAGCCGGGCAGCCGTTCAATTCGAATATCAATACAATAACAATAAAAACTAATAAATTTGTGGTCGCGGCCCAATGAAATAACTGTATTTAAAGGGGCGTTACCAAACACCACACACACACACTCACACACATGCACATGCACACACCCTCAGCGGCAGAGAATGCGTGAGCGGGACAGAGAGCCAGCCAGCGAGAGCGAGCGAGAGAGTCGGCGTTGCCAGGCAGAACCGCAAGCCGGTTGTTTTTTCTCTCTCGCTCCGCCTGCGGCTGCCGCGGGCTTTGTCTTAGCCACCCTCCCGCTGCTGCGCCCTCTCGCTTGCACGCTGGCTGGGCTGCGTACGAGTTGCTGATTTCTTATTACGCATACGCAGCGTTGGACCCCAGATAATCACTCTCTAATGGCATGCGGGCAACATGTAATGAAACGGAAGATACAATTATCAACTCGGTCGCTCCTCTGGCTGGTCCCCCTTTTTTTGGGGCTTCCCTTTGCACCAGATTTATGACACGCTGGCCCTCCGACTCCGCCCCGCCCTTGCCCGCCCTGTTGTCCTTGGCGCGCCGTCTGAGTCCGCCACTTGATATTAATCAATTAAATGCGCTGCTGCTGCTGCTGCGGCTGCAAGAACAACAACACCGCCCCTTGCATTTTGCGGCTGGCATTGCGCCTCCCACCAACACCAGCCCACCGAATCCTCCCCTCCGCACGCCCCAAGGTGGTGAAGCCACCACCACGAACAGCACAGCAACCACCGTCAGTGCCACCGCCGCCGCCGCCGCCTTCTCCCAGCCCACTTTTCACGCCCTCTTTTTCTAGACTGGGTCAACAATTTGTAATGTGTCCGTTGGCTGCCACTGAAAGACCAAATTGCGACTTCTCATTGCGATTTTCTTATCAATGTCAATGCCACAAAAAGCAGCACCAAAAAGACGCGCAGGATTAGACAGAAACGAGGATTCAATTCTCACTCTAAAGAATCTTGATACGATCTTATGAAAAAAGGGAAGTTTTTAAGCTGAATCTTTAAAGACTGAATTCAAGGCTTAAATTCAGTTCCTAAATCTTTAAAAAAATAAATTGAAGTAAATTGAATTCTTAATTGCCGAAAATTAGATTTTTTTAATGTCTTAAACTTAAACCAGAACTTATTTCCCACTCTAAAGAGTCTTGAATTGTTCTTAGGGAAAAGCGAATTCTTTAAGCTGAAACTATAGAAACCGAAGGTTGGGAATATTTTCTCTTGAACTTGAATTTAGCTCCTAGATCTTCAGGGGAATAATTGAATTCCTAATTGCCGAAAATTAGATATTTTTTAAATGCTTTAAAATTTTCAAGAACGGGGATTACTTATTTCTCAGTCTAAAGAATCTTAGTTCGTTCTTAGGGAAAAGCGAATTCTTTAAAATGAAACCTGAAAAAATGAAGGTTGGGAGATTTTTTATTGAACTTGAATTTAGTTCCTAGATCTTAAAAAGTTTGAATATAAATAGAATTCCCAATTAATAAAATATCTTTTTGTTCTTCTTTTCAGAAACGGATTTGAAATACCAAAACCATCAAAGTTATAAATCAAGGTAAGTGGATTTTTGAATTTATTTGCATTTACTTTGACCACTGGCTGCTAGGACCTTTAATTTTTTTGGTAGGTTTTTAAAAAATTATTACAATTAACCATTTTGCAATAATTGACACAAAGAAATCAAAATTAGGATTAGGGAAATGTTGTTTTATTATATGGAAAAGTTTTCTAGTAAATTGCTAAATCAAATCAATTTAATTGTTGATTTGTGTGTTTTTCATTTATTTTATTTGTTAATTTAATTACGTAAATGCTAAATTATTGCCATACGAAATGGATTGATAGGCTGTTGGATTTTTAAAGCGATTATTTATTATATTTAATAATTTTTTTTTTATAATTAAGACTTGAGTCTTTCAACTCTCAAGTCGTTTTAAGATACCTTTGTAATATTCATATTTTATTTATACAGAATTAATATGAAAAGAATTGTAAAGTCAACAAAATCTGTTAGGCAAACAAATGTTTTTAGCTTCACAATTAATCGATACCCTTTCCTAAAAAACCAACCCCAAGTTTAAGAAAATATTACCAGAGTTTCCCTTCGAAAGACAAGTGGCCTCTTTTTAAAATTACTCCAATCCACAATTTTGTTCAGTCTAAGAAAACTTCTGATTCAGAAATCAAGGAGGGCGGTTCCAATTTCTTATCATTTTTGTGACTGAATTGATCCAATTTCGTATGAATGCTTCTTCCGGGATTAGTAGGGGATTTCGGGTGGGATCCCCGCTCAGATTGCTGATTAGAGGCGACTTTTGCTTTAATCCAACAACACGAGCAGATTGCAATCCAAGTTCGATCCAATCCTTTGCCCTGATCAGTTTTGACTTCTCTGCCGTTTAAACGGCAAGCCAGCAAAACAAACCCAAGAATCCAAAGCTCCGCAGCCTTTTGCTTTGATGGATTTTCTGCCAAAATGATGGCTTAATCTTTGGCCTTTGAACTCAACACCACACTAAGCCCGGTCGTCCTGTCCGCTACCTGCCTTGTCCGCCTCCTCCTGCCGGCTACGCTTCAGCCACAATTTTGCATGGACCTGTGGGCCTAATCCCTGACCAGACGCTCCATGATCTGTTTGGTGGTCTCGGATTAAACCGCATGCCCAGGGCGAGGACCCGGGAGGCCGGAGCGGGTTTCGGCGTTGGTGTTGGCCGGGCCAGGATGATTGGGGGGGTTGGTCCGTGGGCCATAAATGCATAATCCACATTTTACGATCGCTTAGCAGGAAAAGTCAAAGGATCGTCGAGGAAAATTGTGCATCACCCCTTTGGCCGTGAATAAATCCGAGGCGAGGGATTCGAGTTGCCAGATTTCTACCTGGAAATTTCGTGTGGTTCGTGTTTCGTTTCATTAATTTTGCATTGGTCAGCTCGGATTTAGGGGACTTGGGAGAAGGGGTGACTTGGTTCGTTCATATCCTAATCCTTTCAACCCGTTATGCAGATTTGTGTTAATTGGATTTATGGGATTTTCGCATTTTAATCCTTTCACTGTCTGCAAATATTTTGGCCGCTCCGCTGTAGACTTCCCAAGATTACAGCGCATAATCTGAGGGGTTTTTCTGAAATTGACGTTGAGCCCCGAAAAAGTCACTGCTGCCGCGCAGCTCACGTTTTTGACTTTTCGCGCGACCGGCCAGCTCCACAGATTAAAGCCGTTTGGTCCTTTGAAAGGAGATTGGATTAAATTGTTATTTAGATTTGATTTCATAAAGAACTTCTAAGTTAAACATTCAAAGGTATCAAGTGAAGAAAATGAAGTGGGGTATAAAATTAAATAGATTATGCAATGGGGTATAAATTGAAATAAGGACTCTGGGGGACTGGGGACCTCCATAGCCAATGATAACTCATTAGCCAGAATTTCCTTACCAACTCTTCCACTGGCAACTCGATTATGGCTTTCCAATCTTGACTCCTTTGAGGATACACGAGTAGTTCCCAAATTTACCCCCCTCGAAGGGTATAAAAAGAAGGCCAACTGTTGAAAGGATTAAAGTCTGTGGGTCTGCGGTTTTGTGTGTCGACAGCGCGCCACTCATGGTCACCTGTTTTTTTCGTTTTGGTACTGCCCCCCGGTCGTTGTCCTTGGCCCTGCCCTTGGGCTTGCGGTCCTGGCAACAGATTGCGCAATAGCCACCGCACATGCCCCTTTGACCCGCCCTGGGTCGCTCGTCGCTGCATTTGCGGTCAATAATTTTTATAGGAGTCCCTTGCTTCCCAAGAATCGAGCGATGCCATCGGCCCGACCGACTTTGATGCGCGCGCAAAAAAAAAGGACAATCGAAGAACGAAACAAAAGAGGCAAATAAAACACAACGACACAAATCGCTGCCACACACACACACACGCGCACACCATAATAAACTTCAATTACGATTTACCGGTGTGGAATCCACTTAATTTATGGAACAAGACAGCAAACAAGTGGCAGGCAGAGCGAGCGAGAGCCACCGGCGTGTGGAGTTTGCCGGTTTTGCACTAAAAATGTCAACGGTTTCAATTTACAGCCCCTAACATCTGAGCCGAGTCCCGCGTCCCGCACACAAAACACAGCGACAACGAATCTAACACTTCCCGGGAAATCACTTTACAAAACAGACAGAGGCGCACTTGTCTCGCAGGAGCAGCGATCACAAGAACAGGCTCACAAATGGGGTGTCGAAATGATCATCAGTTGGGCGCCCCGTTGTGGCCCCGGGCCGGGCCCTCTGATCTTGCACCGCACGCCCTGCTGTGCGCCGGCCTGGCAGGCAGCGGCCCTCGGCCGCTCGGTAGCTGCGTGCGAACGCGCGACCAGAATGAGAGCGAGAGAGGAGATCGGTCTTTGTTGTCCTTTTCGGTGGTGCGGGTTGGTCTTGGGAAAATTGTTTTCCTTTTGCAAATTGAAGAAGCAAAAAAAGGAACAAAGTCGGCCCGCAATAAAAGGCCAGCGGTGGCTGCCACGAATACAAAAGCCTATTAATTAGTCGGACCGAGAAATTGCTCGCCGCTGTTCTTTTATGAGTCCAAGCGATTCGCCTTGTCAGTTTTATGCTCTCAAGCTTTTATCACTTTTATGATTCGCGGCTTCCGCGCTTTCTCGCGTAGGTGGAGCCATAAAACCGCGCCACCTACCGGTCAGAGCTTGCGCTGTCTGAACGCCAGGCGGCGCGTCTATCAGCTGCTGAGCGCGGCAGAATTTAAATGCCGGGCAAGCTTAGCATCGATTTCGCGGGGCAGTCGTTATTCAATCGACTGCGGGGCCGAGATATCGGCAGGTGGGCTTTGCCGATTTGATAATCGTGAGAAAATCGGGAAAGGCGCCGACGCCGCCGCTGCCGCTGCCGCTGCTGTGGGGCCGCTCATCGGCTTTCGAGCTTTTTAGTTCGCTAGCGTCGCTGGGCCGGGCAGAAGAATCTCCTCTTCAAATCGAATCGCCGTCAGTCAGTCACCTGTCGCCGTTTTTGCGGGCAACGTGCGACCGCAAAGCTAATTTATTTCATTTTTTTTTCTGTGGTTGTGGTTGCTTTTTTTTTGTGCAAGTGCATTGCCAAAAGTTAAATGAAAATACCAAGAAAATTGAATGTCAAGGCAGGCAATTAACGCGATCTAAAATGAACGGCGGGTGGGCGCATTCCTGGGTTTCTGTGTGTGAAGTGAATAAAAATAAATCTCACGTTACCGTCGATCTTGCCAAAAATCAAGCTGCCTTCCGCCCCCTTTGAATTTCCTCTAACGTAACAAAAAAGGTAAGCGGATCGAACTTCAGTATCTTTATCCCTCCCACCACCTGGGCGACTTATAATCGCCGCGTCTGTCCGCTGCCCCAATGCCGATTTGTTAACTTTCCGCTGTAATCACCCCGACGGACGGCCGGCCTATCAGTTGCCAGCCGCCGCAGAGGGCATTTGGGGGGTGGCCAAAACCAAGCGACGGACGCAGCGCGGCTGAAGTGGGGCCGGCGCAGATTATAGCCCTGTTTGCATTCCAATGTCAATGGCCAAGCAATTAAATGTCATTTCGTTTCATTATCAATGATGAAATTCCCTCGACTGTGCGGATTTTCGTCTCTCGCACCGCCAAATTGAGAGCATTTTAGGTGCCATAAAGCAAAGGGACTTACGGCCGGGGATCGTCTATCTTATCAATCGACGATTATCAGAATATCGCACGCATATCAGATCAATTGACTGCCACTGATAAGTCAAGTGATGAGCACGGCCAACTGGAACATTTGCCCCAATTGCCCTACAAAATTTTCCAAAACCAAACGGCTTTCCCAAGCCGTTCGTTGAATCACCGGGCCAGCGCCGGCCAAAATCTCCCTGAACTTGACCAGAATCTCGCCGGGCGCGAGAGCGAGAGCCGAGCAAAGACCCCAAATCGGCAGCTGGCGATAAGCAATCACCGCATGGCCAGCGGCCATGAACTAAGACTAAAAAACTGAGCTGGCATTGGGCTGGGCCCCAGCGGCCGCTCAATTGCTTCGCTGGCCCGGATCGATTCCCGTTTACTTGCCAGCAATTGTGACAAATGACAACGGCCAATTAATTGCCTGCCCGCCACTCAGTCGCCCATAAATCGTCAACAATCGGCCCTGCCGGTTGCATCACTCAACGCAATGCCGCTGTCTCCTCGGTTTAGGTGAATGGCGTCTTCCCCGGGTTCCGGTTCGCCCCCCACGCGCGTCTACAACGACACCACCCAGCCCCTCACAGGCATAGCCATGCCCCAGAAGCCGCCCCGCCGGCGGACCCTCTACTACAACCGCCAGGACAAGAGCGATCTCGGCGAGAACTTCGTGGCCCCGGACGGCGGCTGGGCCTGGCTGGTCTGCATAGCAGCCGGCCTCTCGAATGTAAGTCGCCAGCGGTGGTCCAACTTCCCCTACTTTACGTGTGGCCTTTGCAGTTGTCGATTTACCCGTGCCTGCAGCAGTTTGGCTTCATTTTCCGGGACAAGCTGCCGGTGCTGGGCATGTCCAGCTCCCAGATCACCACAATCATTAACACCCAGCCGGCCGTGTCCTCCTGCACGGGCCTGCTGAACGGCCCGATGTTCCGGCGCTTCACCTTCCGCCAGGTGGGCATTGCCGGGGCCCTGTGCATCTTCACCGGCCTCATGCTCACGGCCTTCTGCGACACTTTCCTGGGCTACATGATAGCCTATGCCGTGCTCTTTGGCTTCGGCATGGGCATCAGTGTGTCCTCCTCGTCGCTGGCCATCAACACGTACTTCCAGCAGAAGCGGCGCCGGGCCGCCGGCTTCTCCTGGACCCTCACCGGCCTCGGGCCCATTTTCCTGCCCTACCTGGTCACCTTCCTCCTGGGCATCTATGGCACTTTCGGCACAGTGCTGATCTTCGCAGCCCTCTCCCTGCATGCCTTGGTCTGCGCCCTGATCTACCAGCCGGTGCGCTACCATGTGGCCAGTGGACCGGTTGTGGCCACGGCCAGCTCCGACGAGCAGCTGGAGACGCTCTGCCCCTTCTGCCAGCAGCACCAAAAACGCGAGACGGGGCTTTTCTCCAGCCAATATCTGTACCAGAACGACGATGCCCAGCGGCCGGGCTATGAGATCATTGAGCCGGGCACCCCGATGTTGTCCCGGGCCAATGATGGCTGGTATGGCTCGAAGTTGTCGCTGGCCTCGGGCGGCGGACGGCTGAGGTTCAGGACGGTGTCGAGTTCGAAGGATTTGGAGGCGACTCAGCGACTGAATCGTGTGATTTCGGAGGAGGAGCTGCCGGCCAGCGAGAGCTTCTTTCGGCCCAACAACTTCAAGCGGGAGCGGGACGAGTCGGTGGCCGCCAATTTGGATGCCCGGCTGGGCGCCTGCACTTGCGGCGACGGGCAGGCTCTGTACGAGCGGCTCAACGACAACAACAACGAGAAGAAGCCTGAGCCGGAGGAGGCTCCTGCCGCTAGAGAACTGAGTTTCCTGCAGAAAATTATAACCTTCTTCGACTTGGATTTGTTGAGGGACTTCACGTTCGTCAATCTGGTGGCCGGCCTGACCATAATCAACTTTGGGGAGCTCAACTTCTCGATTCTCACGCCGTTTATTTTGTCGGACTTTGGGCTGGACACCGCGCAGACCAGGCTGGCCATGTCCGTGCTGGCCATCTTGGACATTACCATGCGGTTTCTGGTGCCCTTCCTCACCGAGAAGATCTCGTGGGACAATCGGGTTTTCTTTCTCATCGGCGTGGTGGGCATTGCCCTGGGCCGCACGGTGGTGGCCTGCACGCGGTCTTATCCCGTAATTCTCGGCTGTTTCGTTTGGATCGGGCTGTGCAAGGGGGTGAGGACGATTTTCTGGCCCCTCATCATTCCCGGCTATGTGCCAATCAATCGACTGCCCGGCGCTTCGGGCCTCCAGCTCCTCATCTCGGGGCTCTTCACGCTCATTGCGGGCCCCTTTGTAGGTCTGTAAAATGCTCGGTTGTTTTTTTTTTGTATATGCTCTCAACTTTGAACGCCTTGCAGGCCTCGTGCGGGATCGTTTTGATTATGCGGTGACGCTGCACTGCCTCAACATGATGTCCTTTGTGGCGGCCATCTCCTGGTCGCTGGAGGCCATCGTGCGGCGACACAAAAGCCGCGGGACCAGCTGATAAGGCGACCACCCAACAAAACTTCAAACTACTTTACTTTACTACTTTCTAATTATTTTTTTTGTAGTCTTAAGATTTACATTGAATTACATAGAGTACAAATCATAAGCGGCTAGGGATTCTATGATTTCCACTCATGCAATCCAAAGCGGAGAAAGTCTTCTCCGTCTTAAGCATCCTTCCTGGCCGTCATCTGGTTCTGGTGGACCCACAAAAGAAACTGGATAATTTTATTGTTTGCAAGACGTCGTCGAGGATTTTCTTGGCTGCGCTTGGCCAGGCCAGGCCAACGCAAAGACTGCTGGCAGCTTTTGCGCTGGCCTATCGGCCATTCACGGAGCGGAAGACATAGGAGGAGACTCGGATCACGCCGACCATGACCGCAAATAGGATGACGGTGGCACGCACCTGCAGCCGGGAGCCTTCCTCCAGATCGTCCTTATTGAACTCTTCCTCTTTGACGCGATACATTTTACTCAAGCACTATAGAATTGCAGAAAACGTGTACAAGCGTTTATATATATTTTTAGATATATATATATATTTTTAGATATATATGTGTTGTCTCTACCAAAATCAAACTAATACTAAAAATTCCTTGAGTTGAAACTTCGAACTTGGCAGGCAAAACCTACTTGATTCAAAAAGTGAAAGTCCTGAGCAACCAGTGGTCTTTAAAATTGTATAACACATTGATTAATATATATTTTTTTAATAGTTACCAACAAATTTGGATAGCGAATTTAAAGCGCCATCTTTCGACGATCGCCCGCAACTTTAGCCAAGACACAAACCTCAGCCGCTCATACCGCGATCGCTGCACCAGCTGAGCTTCCAACGTAGCATACTTTCAGGTGCTGAGCTAAAAAACACTGAGAGTAGAGCTTCTTTCTATAGCGGAAGACGGCAAGAAATCCTGACCCAGCGACAATTTCAAGGATTTCAAAAAAGGATCCAGCATCGAAGCAGCTTAGTTTGTAATTAATTTAAGCTTTTTCGAAACGAGAGACGCAGACGCAAAGAAGTCCTGACCCAGCGACAATTCCAAGGATTTCAAAAGAGGATCCACCAGCGAAGCAGCTTAGTTTGTAATTAATTAAGGCTTTTTCGAAACGAGAGACGCAGGCGCAAAGAACTCCTGACGCAGCGACAGTTCCAAGGATTTCAAAAAAGGATCCAGCAGCCCAGCAGCTTATTTTGTAGTTAATTTAAGCCTTTTCGATTGGCAAAGGAAACGAGAGACGCAGGCGGCAAGAAATCCTGACCCAGCGACAATTTCAAGGATTTCAAAAGAGGATCCACCAGCGAAGCAGCTTAGTTTGTAATTAATTTAAGCTTTTTCGAAACGAGAGACGCAGGCGGCAAGAAATCCTGACCCAGCGACAATTTCAAGGATTTCAAAAGAGGATCCACCAGCGA